>NDXB01012174.1:51455-75585 GCA_002631895.1 Agapornis roseicollis
AAAGGCATATGAACACAGATCTTCTTTGAAAGTGTATGCTTATTCTTGGTAAACATTATGCTTTTTATTTTATATATGAGTAACAAAGAATTTTTTTAATAATGAAAGGAAAAAAACACTGGTTTTGTGGAGAGAGTTGCTGTCAAGCAATATTTGATTAATTCTTTTAAGAAGGAATTATCTTTACTCGTAGAAAGTAAGTAAACTTCACTCATAAGAAAGGTAAACTTGCTTGGCTCCTTCTCTTGCAGTGAGGTATCTCATTTATATTAACTATAGTACAAATAATATTTAAACCATATGCACTGCACATTAATACAAGAAATATTTTTTTACTTGCACACAAATATACCAGTTAGAGGTTACTGCCTGAAAAAAAAAAAGTGTCAACTGGAATCAATGGGCCATGATTATTTTCAGTAATCTGCTCTGATTTAGCATAGAAGTATTATCTGAAGTGAAGAAAGATCATAGTAATTCATTCATCTGTTATTTTTTATTTATAACATTTGAATTCCTTAACCCTACTAGAAAAAAACCATTTCTCAAATTGGTTTTGGGACTGAATGAAAGGAAATGGAGGAAGGGAAAATAAAACTGCTAAATGTAAATCTGTCCAATTTTCTACAGCTATATGAGCACATTTACTCAGATTTTGAATAGGGCTGCAGTCAAGGAATTCACTACAAAGGAAACACATTATCCACTGCTATGCATGTATTGCACTGTCCCATTAACAGAACTGCTTTTTGTCTGCTGAGAGACATGTAAGGCAGCTCTATGTATGATCCATCGTGTGAGAGAAAAAAATATGTCTTCTCTTTCTGCCCAAAGAGTCAACTTTGATTTTGTTTCCAAAATTTGCTCTTGCATTGTACCTGCACTGACATTCCCAATACCCAGGCAGATTGGTTTCCTGTCTCCTCCATGAGCTTCACAATAATTCCTAGATTTACTAATAGCAGCAGAAAGATGACCTAGTACAAATACTTAATGCCCAAAGCTTATCTAGTGCAAATCATAGCAATTTGTAATTTATGAATATTTTTATTTTGGTTTTGGAGTATTTTGTAATTCTTTTTGTGAAGACAAATCCTACAAGAAATGTCATGAATGGCCTTGAAGTCAATATTTGTTGCCTTATATAGTACCTAGTCACTACTTATTAAACAACACTGCCTTTTATCACTTTGTTTTACCTTTCTTCCTCCATATCTTCTTCCTCAGCATCAAAGTTCAGGGTGTTACATGAAAATGAAGAGTGTAATTATGAAGTTGATTGGATTTTATAGGAAAAAAGAAATTGAAATGGGACTTTTTCTTTATAACATATTTTTGGTATAGTATAGCAGTTGCTGCACTACGTTGAGTGTATTCTGTCATCCCTTCAAGTTTTGCACATATAAATAAATATTAATGACTTTAAAGAACATGAATATAGGAAAGAAACTCCCAAAATTCAGTGTATTTGCTTGCACGGCATCATTAATTCCACTTAAAACAGTTATCAGTAGGCCAAGTGATTCAATACAGAGAGTGTCAATGCCCTTTACTCAAAAATCTGTGCAGATTTAATGACAGCAAGTATATTTTAGAATTCAGTACTTACTATGTTGTTTTTTATTTGAGAAGGACCTGCTGTGTTATAGACCATGTATAGAAGCACCAGAAACCATCTACTTTGTTCCCTTTTTGTGTCACATAATCTTGGAACATTTATCAGTGCATTATTCTTGCTCCCAACTAGTGGCTGAAAAGGGATGCTATGCTCCCCAAGTAAAGAATAAATTTCCTGTTGCTAAAAGCGGTGGTTATTTTCTTGCTTTTGGTTTCTTTTATTTTGCAAATATTTGCTAGCTACAGTTTTCTGGAGCAATTGTGCATGGTTTCTACCATGCTATCTCATATTATTGTGTCTGCTGGCATGTAACATTTAATTGCCATCAAGGCAAAACATAACTTTGTATAAATTTGTTTTCTTGCAGGAAATAATTTAATTGTATGTTAGTTTTTTTATACAAGAATTGTTGAATCCGCTCTACACAGTATTTTCACTTAGAAACTAGAATCTGCTTTGGCCTGGGTTTTTCTAAGCACACTAAATGGCTTTATGATTTTTATACTTCTAGCAAATTGTGAAGAAGTTAGTTAATTGACAGGTGATTTTTTTAAAAAACATGAGGACTGACAGAATCAAACATTATTATAGGCTTCTGGGAAAGCACTCAAATAGGCATGCATTCCTTTTGAAAACTTTTTATTTGTTTAAACCTTTCATTGTTACTAATGAACATAATTTTGAGCATCTAGAAATATCAATGCCACTATGTGTAAATTTTATAGTTTTTCTGCAGTCAGTTACTGACGCAGGTTAAGAGAACTCAACTGAATGATTTCTTTCCATCTCTTATGAAACAAAGAATGGAATTATTGACCATAAGTATATCAAAACCTAAACTTATAACAGCAAGTTATATTCATGGCTTTCTTTAGATTCATAGCTTCTTTTTAATATGCAGTATAAAAGGAAATTACTGGTTTGCTGGATTTGCTCTAGAAGTCTGAAAAGTTAGCACTGCTGCACTGCAAATCTAGAGTGAGATTATGCTTTCCAACAAATACTTCAGCTTTATCTTGGGCATTTTTGAACAACCATTCCTTTTTAATTAGTTAAGGAAATTTTTATTCCCTTACATTTTCTGAATAAGAAACTCTGGGGAGCACTTTCAGAAAATTTCATTTACGACATATTCCCTGTTAACAATCCCATTCAGACTGAATAAAAAGCAGGGAATGCAGTTTGGATTTCATTACTTAACTGCTTACTTAGATTATCATATAATGGAAGCTGTTCTTTTGAATATGTTTTCTAAAACACTATTTCAATAATGTTAATAAACTGCATTCTGTATCATATGTCCCCCTTCTCCATTTACAGTTTATTTGAACAATTTCTATGGTTTCTGTCTGTGTGCCCTAAGATGTCATGCCCTATTTTCCCTCTGTGATCAACCCTGCTTGAGCAGGAGACTTGAACAAGATGTCCTTCAGAGGTCCCTTTGAACCTGAACCATTATGTGATCTTAATAGTCAACATAAAGCAGTAAGACAGTTTGGCACCTCCTATTGGAGCTCCCATCTTTGAATGTTTAATTCATTTACAGGAATGAATACTCCTTTGTATCCTTTGCTTGGTATTGTTGACTTAGATTATGGTACATCCTGCCTTGAGTACGCTTCACAAAAAACTTTATGCTGCTTTCATGGCATCTGTATAGCCTGGAATAAATATTTGGTAACTACTCCCAGGTCTTAATAGTCAGCTTTTGAACATACAAAAGTTAGTTTGCCAAGCTAGTTTCATCACTTGTTCTTCATGTAACTATTTGATTTAACAACAGATTAAACTCTACACTAAACTGACTTTTAAGTGTCTTCCTCTACTGACCCATATATTTCTTATCTATCTGTATGTCAGCAAATATGCCCAATGAAGTACCTAATTGTTATTAATAGTTGTAATTCATTATGACTGAAACTGGATATGAAGGTCTCTAGGGGAAAATGGTTAGGTATTTTATTCCAAAAATCCATCATCTAAAGACATTAGCTTCATCATCTAGCAAGGCAGTGAAATCAGACTGTTTGGCAAAATGGCCATTGACAGCAGATATATGTTGGCATTTGGAAGGCTTTAGGACCTCTGGAAGGACATGAGGCCACCTACAAAAATGTGAATTCCAAGTACTAAAGTCAGAGTTAGAACAACCGTAAACAAATGTGCTTGGAATGTCAAGAAAGGGTATGGGGGAAAAAATAAATAAAATTTTTAAAGTATTGGCTTTGCCATACTCTTGATTGAGGCTAGCTGGTTATTCCCAGGAGGCATGGTAGGTACAGTAGCTGATGCAACACGCTTCATGCCAGCATTTGAAAAAAACATAAACCAGTGGCAGATCTTATGACAGAGTCAAAATGCATTGAAAATAAAAATATCAATTTATTCACACTAGTAGTTGTTGTGTTCACAGGCACACTGAAGAACAAGAATCACCAGGAAATCAGGGAAATCAAGCAGACTGCAGAAGTCCACAGACTGTGTGCACTTTTAGTGCTCTTCTGGGTAGGGGTGTTTCAGTCTGACTGCACCTGACTTTGTTGTTGTTACCCACAGGCTTTCATGTACTAATTTCTGAAAGCCACCTAGCAATATGGTTCGATCAGCCTTCATTTTTTTTACCCTCTAATTTTGGAGGCATTTCTATGCCTTATGTGCATACAGGCATGCAGTGTCAGACAAACATGGACATCCAGCTACGCTGACTGCAATGAAGTACCATTTAAAAATATTTAAACTTCATTCATTGAAAACAGCCTCAAAATTCAGCAATAATCCTATAGCGCACTAGAGACAGGAAATGCCAGTGCTTGTAGGTTGGCAAATGGTTCAGATTATTACAACCAATTCTGTAGACCTTAGACTGCTGTATGATGTGTACGTACATTATGTGGTTTGTTTGGGTTTGTTTTTGTTTTTTTTTGTTTGTTTGGGTTTGTTTTTTTTTTTTTTGTTTTTTGTTTTTTCCCTGCCTTCACTTTTAGCTGGGATTTGTGTTTTTCTATTTTTTCTATTCTATTTTTTTGTTTTTTTTTGTTTGTTTGGGTTTGTTTTTGTTTTTTTTTGTTTGTTTGGGTTTGTTTTTGTTTTTTTTTGTTTGTTTGGGTTTGTTTTTTTTTTTTTTTGTTTTTTTGGGTTTTTTTTTTTTTTTTTTGTTTTTTGTTTTTTTTTCTTGGGTCCTTTCTGTTGCTATTTGTGTACAACTGGCTTTTCAGGATGCTTCATAAGTCCATTTGAACACATTTAGAGACAACGAATAAAGTGTTTAGGGTGGCTACAAATTTTTCTGTTTTTAAAAGAAGGATTTATTTTAAGTGTTTTGCAAAAGCAGCAACAACTAAGAACACTCACCCTTTCTTTCATGTCCATTCAGATTTTGAACAAAGGCAGGATAATCTTTTCATGGAATCTACCAGGCAAGCATCTTGTTCTAATTACACTGACCCATGGATAGTTTGAAAAGGTAAAAGAACAGAACTATTCCTCTGCTCCCAGAAGTCTGCAGCTTAGGGAAATCATGAGTTGGAAGTTGTGTGTTTAACTTTACTAGCCCTTCATCATTTTTTTTTTTTTTTTCATTAATTTGCCCATGTAAGATCGTATGCCCTAAGTATTTCCATGTTTTTACGTGCATGTTTAGAGTGCAGCAGTGGAGGTTACTTTCAATCTTATGGGTTTTCTTGCCTTTCTTTTAGTGTTTGTGTTGTAATTACAGTTACTGGTTTAGTGTGCATATATAAGCTACTGTACTTTTTATTTTGAAGCAAAAGGGGAGCAGAAAGAACTGATAGCATCTGGCAACCACACCTTGATTCATTCTGGCCCCCAGAGTCTTGGTATGGTGCATTAATTTTTCAGTTTGTAATTTGCCAGCTGCATTTAATGGAACCAATTTTCATTACATCTGTTCTATGGTTCAAAGAGCTCTTTTAGTTGCCAAAGGGGGCCAGCTTCACACAGATTCAGGGAGGGTGCTAATACACTGTATCTTGAAGTATTAGATAACTAGGAATGGTTTTATAGCTAACAGAATATTTTTTACAGAGGCAGATTCTATATTCATGATTTGCTACTATTAGAATTCAAATTTAAACTGCTTAGGTCTCTTAGTTAGGAACCATATATTGATTTTTCTGTAATTTTCTTCATAATGCTGTCTGATTACTTATCTTTTCAATCAACTAGATATTTCTGTTTATTGGTGAAAGGAGGCATAATTATGCATGAGTAGATCCTGTTTTTAAACTAAGAACAGTTTAGAAAAGTTTTCTAATGAAACACTAAAAGATGTGAGGAATAACTCTGAATAATTTTCAGCACTAAGACAAGACAATTTTATATTGAACAAACTTGCATTACCAGGACAACTGCACACATCGTGCATAATTTTAATCTTCATAAAACATGTGGCAGTTGTATGGTATTAAATTCAAGATTCCATTTGACAGCAGCTTTCAATGAAAAGGTTTTTCCTCATGGGCTGAAGAAAATTTGAAATGTTCTACTACACTTTGAAGTTCTAAAGCATTGGCCATATAAGAATTATAAAGCATTAATCCTGAAGAGTTTCCACCTGACAGTCATGAAATAGCATACCTGTGTGCAAAGTGACTCAGTTTTACTTCCTCAGGCAATACTTTCCTTTTTTTTTCTGCTGCTTCAGAAATATCATGCATCATGTTGTAGTGAGAAGATGGCCTTGGAATGACTGAATCCTTTTGAAACCACTGGTCTACAGTGGCACTGTATTTATCTAAGACATTTCAATGACATTTATAAAAGTTGTTTGTACTAGGAGTTTCATACCAGTTTGATAAGCCACATGAAACTTGCTCTATAAAAAGTAATCAAGAAGTATAATAGGAGCAAATATATTAGCAAGAGTTCATATGCAATTTAAGCACATTATACACAAGGTAATATATGTACTTGCACTTGCACTTTTACAAGCACTTGCTTGCTTCTTTGCTATCAGTGGTATTACTGCCTGACAATTTAGTCAGCATCAAGGCCTAAGGTAACATTTTTATTTTATTCTATTCTCTGTGAAGGATTGTTTGGTGTTTTTTTATGTTTTGTTTTTATTTGTTTGTTTTCTGAAGAACAAAAGCACACATATGCTGTACCTCTCTGACTTTAATAATACACCTCTTCTGCTTCAGAATATGGTATTCGAAGACTGCTCATTTTTCTCTGTTGCAATACATCATATATACTTTTCTTTGCAAGGAAACATTATAAGAAGACTTGCAATTTGATTTCTATCAATCAGTTTTATTCAGATCTGAGTCTGAAGCAGGAAATGCATGTTCATGGCTGTACAGTAATGAAATGAGTACTAACATGGGAAGTTATGTTTACATTGTTTCAGTAGTAAGCTGAAAGCAGCAAGGGACATGTCTCTCAGCACCAGCAAGATCAATCACAAGCTTTCCATGTGGCCTCTATTTAGGCTTTACATTGGCCGTTTTACCAGGTCCTGCTTTTTAGGCTTTGAGTACTAAGCAGACAATTTATTTTTCCAGGTAAGAGGGCAGAAAACCTAACAAATGGTCCTCCAAGAATTCTAATCTTTTGTCTTTTCTAAGTACATGGGAGCATACGAAAAGGACTCTTAGCATTTATTGTGCGCTCTGGCAAACAGCAAGACAATGATGTTTCCACCTTCACCAATCCTCCCAGTTATTTTATATACTAAACTAATGATCACATTTACATTTTCCAACAGTAAAAACAAATCCTTGCCCTGGTCAGTGGTATTTTTTTTTCTCATTGAAGCTGACTAAATGGGGTTTGAATATGAATTATCCATTATGAGGTAACCTTACAAAAATGCTTATAAGCAGGAAAAGGCTGAGGAGGGGGGTGAAGGACACTCACTCCAGGTCTGTATTTCAACTGCAATATTTGGTAAGAAAGAATTTATACACAGGGAAGTGCAGAGAAACAGCAAGAAGGGCATCAGAAGGGAAATGAAGGCTTCTCAAGTGTGCTAGCTTTGTATTAATTGGTATGGCGGAATGCTTCATACTCACTTTAAATTGAAATTCACAACAAAATACACAGCTGGAGGTGTCTGCTAACTTGTGCATTGACACAACTGGAGACTAACAAAATAGGAAAAGATTGTAAAATGTGGTTATGTAAAATGAAGTTTACTAGGTTTTACTGAACCATTTGAGCTTTCCTGTACACAAATGCAATCTGATTCCTTCTCACATTACAGTACCTCCATTTTTATTTCCTGGTTATTGGTTGCTTTTATTTAGAAGTATATAAAATTAGATTTTTATATACAGTGTCAAAATATTTCCATTGCAAAGGTACAAAACCAGCTGTATGTGTGAATGTGTGATTGACTTAAGTAAGGAAAAATAGTGTTTCAAAAGAATCCATTTGTTGTCAGCAAGCTACAGTCATTTGTAAATATGTTGTTTTCCTTTTCTGCCACTGAACAAAGTCTGGGTACTTGGTAGCATCAAGATTCTGACACCTAACCTTTCCTTGAGATCTGTCTTTACTACAAAAAAGGTCACCCACCATATAAAGCTCTTACCAGTGTTCCACTGGTTACCTTTAATTTCCTCTCAGAACTGCTTTTGCTTCGGCCGCTCATAAGTTCAAACTCAGGTTTTTGGGTTTGGTTTTGTTGTTTGGTTGTTTTGTTTTGTTTTTTTTTTTTTGTAGAATCCATAACAGCTGATAACAAAAACAAGGTTTTAGCCAAAAAGCAATAGCAGAAACTACAGCAGGATATTGTCTATCATCCTAAATGAATAGATGCATGACCAGTGAAAAGGAAAGCAGAGACCAGAATTAAGTGCTCCTCAGTACATTATAGTTGTCAGATTCCAGTGCATAGATTCTGCTTAACCTAATGTCACATCCTGGGAAATAAATATTTTAAGAAATGAAAATCTGTCCAAGAACATGTCATCAAATCAAAATACAACCTAAAACATTTTCCAAATAAATTCATCTAATGGTATTCAAATAGTATTGAGCTGATTTCCTCCATTTTTTGCAAGGATAACATCTGATACACAGCAGACTGCATACTAATGTAAACATGAAATTTACTGATATATAAATATTTTTATTAGTCTTTCTGGAAAACATGAAGAGAATAGAAAGTTATGGAGATTTGCTCTAGACTGGACTACTTGCTGCTAGGGCAAATTGTTTCAGATGAATAAATAAATGGAGAGTCTAAGGGCTGACAACACTGCTAAGAGGCTATTACGTAGAGCACATGAGCTCTCCTTGCTTTGGTTTACTATTTTGTCTCCTGTTCTCTACAGAGGTTGCCTATTTTGCCTGTAGAAATATTCCATGATTATTCATAATAGAGAGAAAGTAATGTCATTCAGACAGGACTTCTCTTGCCCTGTAGAGAGCACACTTTGTGCAGTGTGGATTTATATTATGCCTCCTTATGTGCTTTTTCCAAAGCACATGACTTCCAAAAAAATATATTATTCCAAAATTCATCATTCCACACTTCATCATGAAGATAGCTTTGATGGTAGGAACAGGACTAGGGAAGAGCAGATCTGAGGTTTAGTTTTTAGGCTCTAAATAAAATACCAGGATTATCACATATTGATTAGTCCACCAGCCCGTCTTTAGGTGATACAAGGAAAGAGTGTGGGGAGCAGTAGACAGATGGAAGCACTGGTTATCTGTATCCCTTGTGACACCGCTTAAGAGTGACCATCATATTTTTTTTTTTTCTTAATATTCTCTGTTGTGACCAGTCCACTGGTTCCAGATATTTAAAGAATGACCTAAATTTGCAGTTACTTGGGATAGGTCACAAATTAAGTACTGAGGTCGTCAAGAGAAGAAGCTGTTCTAGGTTTGTATAAATAAACAGACTGCACCAGAGATTTGCATAGAATTTGGGCACTTTTGAGTATAATGTTCTCCATATCTGAGGGCATTTTAACTATGTAGTTTTTTACTAGAATGCACAAGTTTCCACCTTTATCCCAATTGAGGTGCCTAAGCTTCTGCACTTTGCCCAAGCTTAATATAGTATCCTTTTAAGTCTTTCTAAGTTTATTTTTCTAAAAATTTACTTGAGAAAGAAATGGAGTTCGTATTGCATGATTTGTATTATATAAACCAAAATAACTTAATATTTTCACTTTTGTCTAGTTTAATCTTTAAAAAATGGTTTAATTATTCCACCAATTTCCAAAGCCTTGGAAGCAAATCCACTATTCCTAAGGCCTTTATCCCAGCTGTACATGCATTCATTTACTATGTACTCTTCCAATATCTCATGCAACTGCTAAACAATTGGATACTGCTGATGCTGATAATTTTTAGCACAATAGGCTGAATTTATTTGGTCTGCTATTTTTAAATACATTTGTCTAAATAGTCTTTAATGTACTGTCCTTCCCAAGGCTTTTGCATTACTCTTTTCCTTATTTGCTTACCATTATTAAAATCCATTTTCCATTACGATTTTCAGTCCAGACTGAAACAAAAGCTGTCTTTCACAAATCTTGCCTGCATTTAGTGAGTTACTTTCCCTATTTCCTCTTCATTTTCATTGTGCTCCCCTCACTCTTTGTGTTTCTGAATGCAGCCTGGTTCCCTTTCATATCTTTTGGAATACACTCTTTTGTACCTTATTTGATATAAAAGTTGGCTTTTGTCAAAGAATGTGGTCTTATGTAAATATGCTTTGCTTATCTGTTTCTCTTTTCTAACTTTAATTTCTTTGAAATTTCAAGTTGGTCTGCCAGCACAGAGTAAGGTACAATAGTGAGACCACAGAATAAGGTCCTTAGACCAAGGTTTTGCCTGCTTTATGATTAGGAAGTACATCATATGCTGCTGTTCCTGTTTCCATTATGCCTATGGAGTAAAATAGATTTTTCAGCAATGTGCAAGAAACCTGACAAAATTACTACTACAAATTTTTGTTCTGTTAATGTTTTAATTAAAAAACAACTACAAAAATGTGTGGACATATTTAGATGGCAATGGAAGCAGTCATCTTTCTATGTTTTTTATTTATTATTAATACAGTTGCATATAAACAATTATAATAGTGATGAAGAAATGTGTAACAAATCCGTTTCTGCATAATAATACCTGGAGCACACCAATGGCTTCAGGGAGTTAAAATTCTCTAACAATCCAGAACCTGACCAATTAAAAATGAATTAGATTACCGTTAATATAGTTGAATAATGTTGCAAATAAGAAGTGCTGAAATTAAAAAGGAAAAAAATTGCATCATTATATTATGTTTTAAAAAATTTCAGTTCCCTCCTACTTCCATCATGCAATATGTAATGGTGTCGCTCTGCAATATTTTAGTTCAGTTAAATGTCTCATTAAGAAAAATCAACTTGCTGATTTATCATTGCTTTGAAGAGTAACTTTTAATGAGTGAAATTTCACTAATGAGTAAAATCTATTTTCCAAAGACTCATTTTTCTTTTATGGAGGCTGAGTGCATTTGTAATAGGCATGTTTAGGTTTAAAATTATTGTTGCTTCTAGAGTGGTTATTATTTCACTTATAGAATAAGAATATTTTAATGATATTTTAAAAATTATTTATTGTATATATTATATATAATAATATATATTTTATATATAATAATATATATTTTATATATATTTTTATATATTCAAAATCTTTTAAAAATGTTTGCTACCTTCCAGAAGTAAGTAGCTTTTCCATATGGTATATTTTAGCAAAATAATCCACATTTATGTATTTATGTTAGCTGAAAATTACCATTTATTTGGACTTGATATGATAATAAAAAATAATGTTGACCTTGCAGCTTTTTGCAATACTGAAAGTTAGCTCTCAGTCTTCCTTATTTTTTCACAAACAAAAATATATACATCTCCTTAATTTGACAGAACTACACGTGTGTCAGTGGAGGAATGTATTTTGCAACAGAGACCAAGGAGATGTGCAAACGAAACAATTTTTTTTAACATTTAGAAAATATAAATACTTCATTCTGCAGCCCTAGGCAGTTAATTTCCCACATTTCAGTTTTCATTGTAAGGGGGACTGTTTTGAAAACTTACGTAGAAGAGAAACATGGTGAGAATCTGTTGTACAGATTCACATTTTTGTTACTGTTAAGATGAAGTTTCAACTATAGGTAGACCTCATAGAATTACAGTTAATTGCCTCCAAATGCTTTAGTTTCATTTCCTTGTAACTTACAGCAATTGTAAATTGTTCAGTTGTCTATTCCAACCAGTTTCAATCAGGGGTTAGGTAATAAATGCTTGAGAAAGATAAAATGGTTTAATGGATGGCTGTCTATTCTCTAAAAGATGTAGTAATCCAAATTACAAATGATCATATAGTTTAAAAGTATTTGGTTCTATCGGTAGTGTACATGCCTGAATAAGTACTTATAGGGTAGTCTTAATTTTTGGCATTCGCAGTTGTGAGTGCTTTGACATTCATGTGTTAATACTAGTTAAATCTTCCATTTGGTTTCTGTTTTTCTGATATGACATGTTTTATTATACTGGCATCATAACACACTAAGGGATTCTCATTTTGGAGGATGTATGATAGCAATACTTGTATGGCATTTTCTAGTCATTAAAGGAATGACTATTCACATTTCCCAAATGCAGTCATCCAGTGTTTAGAGAGTCTTTGTTAAGAAAATGACCAGACATGAAAAGTCCTTCCCTTGTAAATGTAGGCACTTAATTGACTACTCTGATCATTAGAATAAATTAGACTACATTCTCCACAACTCCCCATGGAACTTTTATCTCAAGAGAGAATTGTAATACAATTCATTATTGCAGTGCAAAACAGGCAACCATGTTTTCTATACAGTGGCTGTACTCAAATGTGTGAATTTCCCCCTCTGCCTTGTCTTTGGTGTGTCTTCCCTTAAACCATATTGGTTAAGTTGTGTTCACTTTCCTTCTCTCTTCCCTTCTCTGCAAGTCAGAGTTCAAAGTCTGCTTCAATCTTGTAACTTTATTGATATAGTTTTCATATCAGGTATGAGCTGCAGTTGGGTGTAGCGCTTCTGGTAAGCGTTGCTTACAAGATACCTTTTATAACTGTTTAATTGGTTTTGTATTCCATTAATAATGTGTTTCTCCCACTTAAAGTCTGTTCTAGTAATACAGTGTCGCTTGTTACTATCACAGCATCATCAAGCATATATTTCTATTGTATTTTCTGCCTTTTTTAAACTTCTTATCAAAGATTCCATATTCACACAGTTTCTTACAAATCACATAGTCTAAGGTGATCTTAAAAACACTATTTCCTTTCTAGATGCCACATAAATCTTAGAATAATAAGACTTGAAGGTATCTCAAGAGGTCGTTCAGTCTTCTGCCAAAGGCAAAATCTGATGCGCTTATGTCATTTGTATCAATCATTTTTCTAACCTCCTCTTAAAGACCTCTAGCCTCTTCAGACAAATTATGATGATGCCTTTTTATCATAACAGTTTGATTTTTCCTGATGTCTAACTTGAGTCTTTCTTGTTACAGTTTCAATTCAGTAAAGCTTACCCCATCCAACAGGAGCTTGAAGAATATTTCTTTTCCCTTTGTTTATGTATTCCCTGTTAGCCTTTTTGTTTTTCTGAATCCATGTTTTCTATAACTCTCTGAGTTACACCTTTCTTAAAGCTAGGTTCCTGATATTGAGTCCAGTAAGCACTTGGTGCATTACCAGTGGCCAAACAGAATGGAAGATTGATTTCATGTGCCTTTCAAGCTACCTTTCTATTGTTGTTCCCAATCTGATTGCCTTTTTCATAGCAGTAAAATATTTGTTGACTCATGTTGAGTGTGTGATCCCATGTGACCCCAGATTTTCTTTTACAGTATTATCAGCAAAATAATCTCTGTCATGCATTTCTTGCCTAAGTACTATACCATCAAGCAGAAGATCTGATCAATTCAATCTTACCACCTCTGCTTTGAGACACAGAAATAACTTTAATCATGAGAGGACACATGCTCAGCTTTCTTTCATTTTGGGACTTCTGCAAAATTATAAGCATACCATAGTAGAGTATATTGGTGGTAACCTCTGTATATTTCATAAAAAGATAATATTTCATTGTATAACTAGCTGCAAATCAATTACAAGAGGAATTAAACATGTAAGATGCAGACACCAGAAAAAAAAAAAACAACAAAAAACCAAAAAAACAACAAAACAACAAACCCAGATCTACATGATTACCAAGAAATAGTAATCACAGGAAAAGATAAATATGCCTTTCCAGTAACATACTTATATTCTCTTATTCTCTTATATTCTTATTCTCTTATTCTTATTCTCTTTCTCAGTAACATACTTATATTCTCTTATTGATCAATAAGAGATCTTTTAAGACCTGTCATATGGTGGGAAGGTGAATGTATGGATATAAGGTACGCCTTCACCTCCCCTCTCTTCATGAATTTCATCTTCTTGAAGATATCTTGATTAAAGCTTTGTTGGTTTGGTTTTGTTTTGTTTTGTTTCATTTTCATCAGGAAAGAATTACAAGTCTTGGATGCTTTAAGAGTGTAATGTTGTGTTTTAGTATAATTTAACCTTTTAAATAATTGTGTTGTGCTTACTTTTGAGGACATTTTGTTACATTCTTGGCTGTGACCTGCTCTCAGTTTAAAATAATTTTTTGTTCCCCAACTGTAGCTCTCCCAGGCTGCCATAAATCAATAAGCAACAAAAATAAAGTTATTTCTAGAAAAAGTTTCTAGAGTAAGGGGTGTGGGAATGCTTCGGAACCAAGGATGTGCAGGACATGCAGTCATGTCTCTCTCAGACCTTTCTAAAAGCAAGCAAGATTACAGATAATAAGAATAACTCATTCTTGGCCAGCCACTATCAGTAATTCAAAAGTTCACAGCTGTGTGTGCAAAAGACATATTGTGGGAGTGTGTGAGAAAGAGTGTGAAGGGTAATGGGTTAAAACTTAACAGGGGAAGTTTAGATCGGATATAAGGAAGAAATTCTTTACCGTAAGGGTGGTGAGGCACTGGAATGGGTTATCCGGGGAAATTGTGAATGCTCCATCCCTGGCAGTGTTCAAGGCCAGGTTGGACAGAGCCTTGGGTGGCTTGATTTAGTGTGAGGTGTCCCTGACATGGCAGGGGGGTTGGAACTAGATGATCTTAAGGTCCTTTCTAACCCTAACTATTCTATGATTCTATATTTCCAACCTATGATTCTATGATTGTGCTGACTTGATGTGTTCCCAGACCACTGGGGCAAAACTGATGACTTTCTGTTCCAGATCACTAGAACAATGTTTTCATGTTCTTGAGGAGGTGAGATTGCTGAGTACGTGAATAGCCTGTATGGCTGCATAGTCAAGATCCTAGACAGTAACTATAAAAAGGAAAAGAAGAAAGGAATAAATGACTTAGATCATGCACTGAGTCCATGTCCTTCAGTCCACCACAAGGGTTATGTTCATATGAGCAGCTGTTGAAGTTCAGCCACACTAAGGTATTTTTGATTTCTAATTGTTTACATTGGACCTGCCAATATGAGGTTCCAGATTTAGCATATGACATTTTGGGGATGAATCTTGCATGAATTTCATAAAATAACACATTGTACCCTACAGCTAGTAAAATGTGGTTATTCCAATAGTGGATTTATTTCAAAAGCTAATATTGCTTAAATATAATTAAGACTTCATTACAGAAGTTAAATAAATAAGTGCTTGCCAAATCTTAAGAAGAGTGCACATGATTCAGGTGCCTGCACTTTTGCGCAGCTACAGGTTCTCTCTCGCAGTAAAGAGGGATCATTTGCCTCTTCCCCCTCCTTTCCCTCAGTTACTTTTTTCTTTTCCAGCTTCCAGACCGCAGTTCTGTGGCCTTTCATTAGCTTTAGTATTTCTATAATCCTTCTCTGAGCCACTGAACACTTTAAAATGGCAGAAAATTATCGAGGTTAAGTTTTACTGCCATTTTAGTGACTTTCATTTGCCTTCTGAGTGGTACAATGCTGACATGGTAAAGGCAGCAGGTGGAATAGAGGAACAGCGCTCCCATTTTTAATGACTTTGAGTTGTTCAGTTGGTTCAGCAGCTCTTTTGAAGCCATAATCTCACTAAACTGAATTAAACAAAACTGCTTATCCTGCAAATCTTGTTTTCCTTACCTCTATAAATTGCCATGTCTTCAAAATGATGATTGGCAAAAAGGCATTTTTTATCTAACCTGGAAATCATTCACCCCTAATATATACTAATCAAGATGTACTCTGTTATTGTCACAAACAAGATAATTTAATCAAATAAAAAAAAAATAGAAGTCATCAGCTGCAAATGACATAGCAGCAGAAAATGCATGTTCTTCCTCTTTGTGCAATACAGTCTCTTTCAGGAAAAGCAGTCCTTGAATGCATTTGCACAAACATGCAAAGTGCAATGCCAAAACACACACAGCTCAAATTTCTATTTAATTGACAAGGTATGACTAAAATTAATGTAAGAGGACATTGTCTATTTAGTTGGCAAGCAGAAATACACTCTTAAGAGCATAGAAAGGAGAGACTTCAGCAGTTAAAGGGGTGGTATTTTTCACTTCACATGTTTTGAACAGCATGCAAGATAACATGGGTTTGCAGGTTTTGGCAGAGAAAACTTTTCTTCTTTTTCCTGATAGTGTAGATTGGCAGTGATGGGGTTTTTTTTCACATTTTCTGCCTTTCAGTAGAGCTTTTCCTTTCCATTTTTAGGTTGTTTGTATAAACTTTTTTTAAATTTATTTTGCCTTCTTCTGTTCTTCAGATCTTTGAGGTTTTTTGTTTATTTGGGCATTTTTATGTGGATGTTTTAATAGTTCTGGGGCTGTCATTCTTGCTCTGTTTTTTTATTTCTGATTTCTTTTCTTTTACAGTCATCTGAATTTTTTGCTTGTGATGCCTTCTAGGAGCTTTTGCAGCTTTTCCTGGTTTTGAAAACCCAATATATGTAAAATTTAAGCATCACTTTCAAAACTTAGGCATCTCTTTTCAATGTAATGGCAAATGACTGTTGGTTTCTATTCTGTAATCTCAGAATCTGCCTCTCAAGGAATCGCTACATATTAAGCAATTGTCACATCATACACCTGATATGTGTCAAGCATAAAGGTAAAGGTGATAATTGCTTATCATTGTAAACATTCAACTCTCAGCAGAAAAAGTGTTGTATGTAAATGGCATTTGTAACTGATATTGGTATGCAACACATTACCATGGTGACAAAATGGTAATTTTGGCCAGTAAAAAACATACAATTTTTTTGGTTCCCAAAATAACTCCAAATAAAGCTCAAAACCAGCCAGATTGCCAGATTTAAATGTAAAATAAGGTATTACAGAACATCTTCTGAGTTGTTTTATTAACCTATACCAACCTTTTTTTAAAGAAATGCAAATATGTAATATAAATCAGTATGTATTACTATATAGGACTAATTTAACGTTATTCAACAAAATTTATTTCCTTCAAATGTCCATCCTCTATACCACATAACAATTATTGTTCTTCACCAAATATTAAAGCAATAAAGCACAGAATGCAAGGACTGTAGATGAAAGAAGGGGAAAAGCATCTTTCAAAATAAGCATTTGACAGAAATAATGAATGTTTGAACTCAAAGACTGAATAAGAATATTGAGCCAATTTTGTGGCTACTGTCTTATGCTGTAAAATAAGATTGAGATTTTGTAGTTGCTTTGAACCCCTACACTCTTAGCCAACTCTGCTAGACTTACCATAAAAATGGTATTCTCTATCTCTAAAAATTAGCTGATATTGCTCACAGATTTTCTTCTCTCATAAAAAGCAACATGAATTCATGAAGATAGGGGTGAGAAATGACTTTTGCTGTGCGAAAAATTGCAGTTTAATAGGTAGCAGAAAAACTCAGAACTTCACTTAAAATAAATCAGCATCCTGAGTTTATGGCTCAGAGCAGTGAAAACTTCCCATGATACATTTCGTACCCTAGCAATAGATTTATTTTTCTTTTCAGACAGATTTTTCAGGTCTG
Source organism: Agapornis roseicollis (assembly GCA_002631895.1). Classification (NCBI taxonomy): domain Eukaryota; kingdom Metazoa; phylum Chordata; class Aves; order Psittaciformes; family Psittacidae; genus Agapornis; species Agapornis roseicollis. Next base: position 69,116 of record NDXB01012174.1, read on the forward strand.
TCTAAAAAGCGCTCAGAGGGGAACTTGCACATATGATCAGCTGTGTAAATCGGATGTATCAGAATAGATTTTTTTCTTATTTCATGTGACCACAATAAAAAAAAAAAATCTGTAATTCTGGACTAGATAGATATACCTATGATATTTAAATTTATGAAACCTGAAACATCCTGGCTATTGTTCATGCCAGAGTTGAATCTCGTGAGGGCTGTCAAATGCAATGAGAAGGGCTTCTGTAGGTACACAAGCAGCAGAAAGGAAGACTATAGAAAACACAAACCTGCTGATGAATGGGGCAGGCTAAGGAAAAGGCTAAGGTACTGAATGCCTCCTTTGCCTGACTCTTTACTAGTAAAAACAGCCTTCAGAAATTCCTGCCAGAAGCCAGAGGGCAGCTCTGGAGTAAGGGAAACAGCATTGATGAAAGAGGATCAGGTCAGGGAATATTTAAGTAAACCGGACATACATACATCCATGGACTGTGATGGAATGCATCCATTAAAGCTTATTAAGGTGACTGATGCCATTACAATTTGGCATTAATTCAAAAGGGGAAGTCAGTCATTACCAACCTGCTAACTTTACAATTAAGTGGCTGGCTTGGTGGATAAGGGGAGAGCAGTGGATATTGTCTGTCTTGTCTGGATATTGTCTTCATTTTGCTTGGACAATACTGGTTTGTTCTAAATAAGCTTTCTGGTTGAAAGGATGTCCCAAAGTTAAGAAAAGTGTAGTTTACTGTCTTTTATTCAGGTGTTTTCTACCATTTATATAGCCTGAGACTGGAAAGCAAATGTATCTGACAAACTATTTCCAGATAAGCAAAAGCAAAGAAAATCTTGACTGCTACCTGAAACATCAGAGATTATTTTTTGGCTTTCAAGATTAACTTTTATTTTTAGAAGTACAAGGCTTTTCACTTCCCTTTCCCTTTTTCCTTTTCCCTTTCCTTTGTTCTTTATTACGTGCTTGTACAGTGTTTGTGCTTGAGCTCATAATGAAGCGCTTTTGATCAGCACTAAAAAGGTCTACCAGTTGAATCCTTAAATGCAAAACTTCTGATGAGAATAAACTTCAAGGTCTCAGAATGCACTTATCATATCTACTGTATGAATAAGTGTCAGGTCCCAGAGTAGATTGCATAAATCTGTTTGGTTGAGCTTGGTGAGTGCAAAGCTTAATACCCACAGGCTTGCAATCTTTTTGAAGGTGATTATAATTCAGCAATAACTTTGCATCCTGGATAAAGGTTCCCCTTGAACACAAAGTGTGTTACATGCATGTGCTAGAGATCAAAATACCCAGAAAGTTGTTGCTTTTGCAATTCCTAAACCACAAAAGTGGTGTTTAAATGTTATATCAAATCAACTAAACTGTAAATTCAGTTATTGTAGAATGGAGACATAGTTCTGCCTAAAACTAATCTTAGTTATAGTATTTATGTTGCCATACTCCATGGTGTAGCATAACTAATGATTTACTGGAAGTTTATAAATGCTTATAATTTTGTGATAATTTTCCTTTACTTGCACAATGTGGTAAGGGTTACCACCTGAGAAAGAAAATATGTACTTTTAATTTTCCAAACTAATGTAGGCAATAGATTTTAATCCATGCTTCTGTGGGATAAATTTGCAGTCATCCTATACAGGCTTTGACGATTTAGATTTTAATAAAGAATGCTGTATAGTTCTATGATCTGTTTTGCTTGACTCTTCATTTATGTAACAGTCCCAAGTTTGTCAGTATGACAGTGCTGTTAGAAAATTTCTATTTTTATTTTTTTATATTTAATATGAACTCTGTGTGGTTTAATGGCAATTGTCTCCAACCTCTCACCAGCAAAATACTAAAGATAATAGTGATTATTATCATAACAGTCTATACAAAAAATTATACTTAGAAGTCTACATTAACCTCATAAAAAATATTTTCTTTGTAAACTAAGGTTGAGTGTGATCTCAAATTTTATAACATACATGACTGAAGATTTCTATCTACTCTCAAAAGCATATCATAAATCATAAATTGAAATATAGATAAAAATAAATTCAGAATATACTTTAAGCAATTCTTTATCCTTGTTTTTGCTTTGATCAGAAGTTAACAAACTAGTCTGCAAAATTCAGAGATTTATGTGATGTTCCATCATGGTAAAAATTTGTGAAATTTAGCTGACCTTTAAACTGTATTGTTCTGCTTTTAAATTCAAAAGCTTCTATAATAAAAAAGTATAATAAAATATTCTACAAAATTCCTCTTTTACTAGCTGTTAGTGAGCTGATGAGATAGAGAGTCAAAAGTAAACTTGTATTTTAGTGAGATCAGTCTTTTGTCACGTACCTTGAAATCACCTTCCAAACCTCTATCAGATGTCGCTTAAGCCTAGTTTAACTGAACAGTTCTGTCTCCTCTTGGAAGTAAATTCTTATGATAATTTTCTTTCAATCTACCTGCTTTCCTGTAAACAGAATATAAGCCTTTTCATTTGGGAAACAAGTGCATTGGACGTTCATATACACTATAGGAATACATTAAAGAAAGTGTCTTCAATGGGCTTGTAGTCACATCCAAAATACTGACTATAAGGTCAAATGAAGAGCATATTTTTGCTATAAATATGTAAACTTAAACTGATTTATCAGAGTTAGAACTAGATTCCATCTTCTACTAAAAACAACAAAATACTAATAATTTAAAGTTGTAAGCTATACAGACACTTTTGGAAAAGTATACCGATATCACAGAATCACAGAATCACCAGGTTGGAAGGGACCTCTAAGATCAAGTCCAACCCATGCCCTACACCTAACTAAACCATGTCATCAAGTTCTATATCCAGTCTCTTTTTAAACACATCCAGGGATGGTGACTCCACCACCTCTCTGGGCAGACTGTTCCAATATTTTAGTATTCTTTCTGTGAAAAACTTCTTCCTAATATCCAACCTGTACCTTCGTTGGCACAGTTTGAGACTGTGTCCTCTCATTCTGTCCGTTGCTGTCTGGTGAAAGAGACCAACCCCCACCTGTCTACAACCTCCTTTCAAGAAGTTGTAGAGAGTGATAAGGTCACCTCTGAGTCTCCTTTTCTCCAGGCTAAACAACTTCAGTTCTCTCAATCGCTCTTCATAGGGCTTGTGCTCCAAGCCCCTCACCAGCCTCGTTGCCCTCCTTTGGATGCGCTCAATCATTTCCACGTCTTTCTTAAACTGAGGGGCCCAGAACTGGACACAGATATGTGCTATAATGATTCTCAACATTTAGTTTTATCAGTGGTTATGCCTTACCACTGTGTCCTGGGGTTAATTTTATGTTGGTTTCCATGAAGCTATACAGTCAGTGCATATGTATAAGTAATATTGTGTAATATATGTATAAGTATTAGATATGCCTGTAGATATGCACCAGTGTTGCATTCATATTAGGTGCTGTAATTTAGATGAAGAGCCACAAAAAGGATATTGCCCATCACAGTGGTACCATTATAAACACTTAAGTTACACTTAACGACCTGTAAGGTGGTGAATTAACTCAGTTTTTGGTAAGCAAGTCTCTTGTTCTTCAGCCTATCCATAAAGCTTATGTACAGTTGAAAGTTGTAGCGCTTAGTTGTTGCTATAACATTATTTTTATTTGAATTTCATTTAGGATGCTGTAAAGAAGTTCCAGTGATTTTTTTTTTTTTAGTTTTCATTCTTGTGTTTAAACTTAAATCCATATAAATAATTGCTATACTGGTATAACACCAGTCAAACCAGGGCCTGCATTAAGATCACTGTTTCCATAAAAAGGAGCACCTATTGTTAAGTCTGTTAGAAGAGTAAAAACTTCTTAAGGCCTCATACCACTGTAAATCTTGTGTTCGCATGCTACTGAGAAGACTCACTTTGGATTTCAGCCTGTCAATATTTAATCAATAAATAATCATCAAAATATTTCACTTCCTCTGTTGCCCTAAATTTCTAAAATCTTCTGAGGAGATGTTGAAAATGAGGACTTTTTCCTGGATAGAAAAAAAAATTGTTTGATTATAACAAACCTATGACCAATATAAAACAGATAGGATGTTTTGGGTTGGGGGAGAGGGGAGAAGATTGTTTTTTTTATTTCAAATTAGTTTAAACTGTCAAACTTGGAGAGTAAAGGATTAAAAGGTTCTTTTGCTTGCTAAAGATGAAACTCTACTTCTTCCAAATGCAAGGAAACCATTTTGCAGAGTTACTAGGATTGCCAGGCATGTAAAATTATGTTTCTGGAAACAAAAAAAGATTGCCATTCTTGTGTGCAAATCTTCATATTCTGGTGCTTTTTTGACAGTACTTTTATTATATATGATAGCTTATCTCAAGGGGAAACATAAAACTGTATGTCAGATTTAAAAAAGTAAGAATTTCCCATAATAAGAAAGAAAAATAACATGAAGAAAGCAGGATCAGAGCATTAGCTTGATAGCCAGTTCTAAAGAAATTGGAACAAAACCCTAATCCCCTGAGTCCACTGCTGTGCTGGCTCTACAGCAATGTTCAGGAATAGTTATGGGGAAAACACTGAAATCCCTTTTTCACATGGTTCTTTCTCCTTTCTCCTTTGTTTTATATGCAAAAAGCATAACCATTTTGTGGAGGAAGCTCAGGCAACCACGGCTCCTTTCCATGGAACTAGGATCCTCACTTGACAGTAACGTCCTTCAAAATGCTCCACTCTAGTAAGCTAGTAGTATCTAAGGTATCAGAATTGTAGGTGCTTGCTTCCTCTTAGCTAAGGATTTAGGTGTGATTTTATGAATAGCCGTCTTGGCTCTGACTGTTTAAATTTAACTGAACAACAGTTCATTTTCGCAAGTAATTGCGCAGATCTCTCATCTGGTCAGTTAAGGAGACCAGAATCTCTTTTTTTTTTAATTAATATTTTTATTTAATCTAAAATGTTTACCCCATTATGTTATTACTTCCTCTGTTGTGACTTTGGATGCTATTGTTTGTGATGAAGTTTAATATCAGTTTTATCACTAGGTTTTGAAGAGCCTGTCAAAGTGTTAGAAACGGGTGATATCATCTGAAGCTGCAGTCCCTTTTGAAACACTTGGCACTTTACATCAGAAAACTAGAAGTATTGTTTATTTATTTTTACAAATACTTTTAAACATATCATCCTTTGAGAATGGCTATCAGTATATTTTTCCCCAGCTAGAGACAGTAAAAGCATGCTACATTTACAGCTAGTGACAAGTTCTTGACTGACTATAGCCTGCAAAGGGGTGCTTATGAATGCAAAAGTCAAACTCTTTTCCTGGGAGACTGTGCTTTCTCTTTACAAGGTCCAGTTTCTACTGACTTAAGTGATCAGTTTGATATCTTGTTTCAAACTCACTGTTTTGAGCAGGTACATTAGACAACATCAAACTAGCTCCTCCAAGAAAGCTTGTTATGTGTGAATATCCTTGACCTTATGTGAGATGTTATGAATGTGGTTCAGGTAGCATTTCTGTCATGTTGTGAGGGGCAAAATTGTAGTTGAACTTAGAACTCCTGCCAGGTTTTGGAGCATAGGTAATGTACTGCTACTGAGGAAAAGTCAGAGGAGAGGACAAATGGGAATAAATCCAACTTCTTGTAGCTACTAGGTCCTTAAAGCATTCAAATTGGGTTTGGTTGGTTTGTTTGGGTTTTTTTGTTTGTTTGTTTGTTTTGGTTTTTTTTTCAAATATGTCAAGTATTTCTCATGTTTTACAAGAACATTTTCATTTAGGAAAATTCACTGGGTTTTTCTCCCCTTTTAGTTTATACCCTTTTTGACTAATGTTTGTCCTCACAATAATTAAAGCTCAATAATAAAGTTCAAAGAATAAAATCCACAGAGTGCATAGGAAGAAAACCCATTCTGATTGACCTGTATATTACTAAATCAACACTTGCTCACCATAATCCTCCACCACAATTACCTCATATATGACCACATACTTCCTCCGGTTGCTATCTGTGCCTTCTTTAATCTACTAAATAGCACACTCCTAATGATATCAGTAATTTCAGCTGGAGTGCTTATCTTAAAAGACACTGAGCCATTTGTGTAGGGCATTTAAAAAAAATCTATTTAGCGATCCTGACACTTAGACTGATTTTTTTTAAATAGGTATCAGAATTACTGGCTAGTTTACTATGAGAATACCAAGACTGTTTCCTTATGATATTAGTGATAATGCATGTTTCTCAAAATTTATAAAGAAGAGAAATTGCTCAGCTGTACTCTTAAGTCTGGTCTACTGATATTGATATACATATATATAATGTATATATTTCTTCAGCAGTCCTGTTGTGCTCATTTTGGTAGACTGAAGGTAGCAGTTTAGATAAGTGAAATCAGTATGAAACAATCAGGAGAGAACATTGACAATGTAAGTTTATGCAGAATCTTCAGGGACTACAGTAATTTTTTTTTTTTTTTTTTTTTTTTTTATTACAATGGAGT
>NDXB01012174.1:78322-104797 GCA_002631895.1 Agapornis roseicollis
CCAAAAAAAAAAAAAAACAACAAACTTGCACCAAAATCCAACCTGTCTACTAAATAGAAGAGGACCGCTATCTAAATAAAGAATAATGTTTGCATTAGACATCTGTATGTTCTGAATCTGCCATAGACTGATTTTATTTAAGCAGATGATGGGCATGGGTTAAATATGTTTGGAAAGATAAGTTTCCTGTCATGTGTTACACGTGTGTGTGTTCTTGAGTCCAAATGCACATATGTATGTGTGTGTGTATATATATATATGTATATATGTATGACCCTAACAGTAAGAGACAATGCTACAAATAATTAGAGCCATCAGAACTGTTTTGCTCAATAATTAAGTTTTGGTGCAACCAGCTTGTAAAGCTCTTATTTTAAGAAAAAATTAGTTATCATTTATTCAGCTTAGCCAATATGCTCTAATTCTGCAAGGTACAACGATATGGATAATCTCTTATCCCTACAAAGCAATGCATCAAGTAATTTGCCATATTGCAGTCATGTCACGTAAGCTATCTGGAGCTATTTTATAAACACTATTGCACAGAAGTCTGAAACACAAACTATAAGAAACCTAATAAACCCTTTTCTGTTGAGGTATCATTCCTCATTTAGTTCCAAGTAGTTCAATTTGTGTAGCAGAGTATTCATTTTGGAAACAAGTGCATGTCCCATAACCTTTTTATAAACTCTCCTAAGTATAGTTATTTTGAGTAATGAGGATAAATAACAAATACCTTTGAATAAAACATCAATAATGTAGCTTGCTCAAAATTAGAAGTTTTTGAAGTAGAAATCAGCATAATAACAATTTCGGATACACCACAGTACACTCACACAACCGTGAGGACATGTCACTGAGACACACTTTATTGGGGTAAAAATTAACAGAAAAGGGTTATGTATAGTAAATCACATTATCAGTGAACTGAAAGAGCTACTTGGCTGGTTTTGCAAGGACATATGTTTAGAATAGTAGTCTAAATGGTTTTGTTACTGAAGAACTATTTTGTAATATAGAAGTCTCACACTAAAAATTTTAAAACGTCTTTCTTAGTAAAGATAAATTGAATGTGTATATGGTTGTATTAAGCTTCAGATATTGGGTTTCAATTTAAACATGAATTATTAATCAAACCAAATGTGTTATAGAATTTGCTGGAGTCATTAGAAATAATATCAAAAAATGTTAAGGGACAAAACCACAAACTATTTGGTAAATGAAACTGTATAGTTCTATTCCAACCACTATATATTTTCATGCAGGATTGAGTTTGGAGAAGCATTTGCTAATTCATTATTGGAAAAACCCTTGCTGGTTTAGTCAAGCAAGAAAATTACCCCCAAAGCCTGCAAGATTTATAATGCTTAGAAAACAAAAAGAAAAAAATTGCAACAAAAGAAAAGGGCAATTCAAAACCTAATGAGACATTTTAGGCCTCATTTACATCTCTAACCTGATGCATTTCTTCAAAATGTTTTTCTCACGAATTTGCATACTACAAGCTTATTCTTCCCTAACCAAAATGATGATGAGATTTCCCCCACTACACTGAAGTTAGCGGTTAGAAACTATTTATAGTCCCTTTTTGAAGATGACTAGTGTATCATTCTTAAATTCACACCTCTATTAGAGCTGGCACTGCAGCCAAATACTTCTTTCATGAAATATGATGACTGTAAATATAAAACTGATGTTTTATGGGTCATTACTACAAACTATGGTAATTTTATCACTGAATAGACTTTTTTGTTAGACAAGTCTAATTTTTCCCTTTTTTTATTAAATGCGAATTAAAAAAAAATAAATCCAAGTACGTGGATAAATGTCTTTTGGTTGGGTAAATCTCATCTACTTGATAATGCATATATGGATTTTCAAAGAGCTTTCAACAAAAACTTGTCAAAGGCTTTTAGGGATATTAAGCAGCCATGACATGAGGAGGGCCCTTGCATGGATAACTAATTGGCAGAAAAAAAACATTCCAGGCATATGCTCCCTGTAATCACTAAAGCAACTTGAGCTAAGGCTCCTTTCACTCCCTATGGCCTATGTATGTCCTTGCAAATATATATGTAAAGGATTGGATTTTGCAACTGCAGTTTGACCTCAAAATTGAATTTGAAATAGAATAGCATCCCCTGTGAAAACAATCAGCTTGTATTTTCGAAAGTGGAATAAATAATCTTGTTAAAGTTACAAGGAACACATGAATAATAGTTTAGTCTTCTTAACTGCATATGTAAGTTTTTTAACATTCTAATAAGACTTAGAAATTTGGGGGTGAGGTGAGTAAAGAAAATACTTAACCCATAAGAGAAATAATTTGAAACATGAAACATTTTATAATGTGTTTAAGCAGACCCAGGATAAGTAATAGTAAAAAGTGGGGGTTTGATGCAGTTCACACAATGTCTACTAAAAATACGTAACTTCAGTTGAAAAAAAGCCTCACTAAGAAACTCTCATAGAAAAATAAAAATAAATGCCATTTCTATAACAGCAACCTATCTATAATAGATTCCGTACCTCTTTGCACTAAATAACACAAAAGTAACATATTAGTGAGATAAATTACAAAAATGTTAAACTTTTATCAAAGCTTAGGTGCAAATAAGAATTATGTGTGTTATCAAATACTATAAAATGATAAAAGTTATAAAATGATAAAAGTTACAAAATGAAAGCATGGTATGGACCTAAAATTCCTGTCAAGGCATAGCCTTTACAGAAGAAAGTGCTTTTTTAGGATAAATGCTTACCTAAGAATTGTTAAATTTTTCATGCACAGCCCTCAAGCGAGAAATCTGTCACCTGAAATTATCTTATGCTTTGTGTATTTTCACACTTTTGTTAACAGTGAACTGTTAATTGATATGCATGGGAGACACTGAATAAAGCAATATTCTGGACAACATGCTGCCACTTTGTGGATTAAAGACCCACAAGGCTTCCTCCCATGACTGATAATAAGTAACTTGTGCTTTTATGTTAGCTTTTTACATCATCCTTTGAATACATTAAAACTGTTGACCAGTTTTAGACAAATAAAGCAGAGGAATGGAAATCTGAAAGAATTTTCCCAAGAAGTCCCTGAAAAATAGATGTTTGAGCAGAGGGAAGAGATCCAAATTAATGTCCAAGTTATATAGTTAGTATAAAATGAGCTTAACTATATTATTGAAATTCCTTAGATATTAGATACTTAGAATGAAAGCCACAGATAGCCTTGGTTTTGTAAATATGCCGCATATGCTTCAAGAATCTTTTTCCTAAATAAATGAGTTGATGCAACAAGTTTTTTTTTTAGATTAATTCTGCACAGTACCTGGTAATTTTGATATCTTAGAAATCTTTGCAAGCTAAACTGAGCTTTTGGACAGTTGTGTTTGTTATCCTAGTTAATAGGTGAATAGTTAATAGGTTAATAGTTATAAATAGGTGAATAGATAATTTTGCCTAACACTTCCTGAGGCACACTTCTTGATTGAAAGCATGTTAAACTATTAAAATGGGGTCCAGAGAAAGGGACCCAAAATGTTCCTTACAAAAAAATTAAACCCTTGAGTCCAATATGTATTTCTGGAGGGCTTTTTTTTAGTTACTACTTAACTCTGGAGGCACCTTACAAATACAGTATGTTCTGACCTAAAGATTAAAGTTCACATTCCTTGACATGAAATAACACCTTGTTCTGAGAAACTGAGTAACTTTGTGTCTAGCTCATTCCTAGGCATTTTTAGAGAGCCTGTGGTTTTCTCAAACTCCAAGAAGGCAATCAGTCCAGCGAAGCTTCTAGAGCTACATGTGCCTTCTTAAAGAAACCCATAGACACTAGATGCTGCATACTATTTCTGCATTGAGAAACACAGTTAGAAACTCGTCTCCTCCTAAAATTATGCACTGTGGGTAATAGAATTCAAGGTTCTTTGAGCCAGCATAATGGCAAAAGAAACCAAACCCAAAGAAACAAAAAAAAAAAAAAACCAAAAAGCCCAACCCTAAAAAATTTAAATTTGTAGCCTGAAAAAAAGCCCAAAACAAACAGTAGAGCAGGAACTAAAAAAAGCTTTGGCTTTCAGCAGTCTTTTTTTCTACTACAATAACTACATAAAAGTGCTACATGTCAGCACCTGTGTATTCCCTGTTTCTTTCCTGTCCCCAGGGCAATTTCCCTGAAGAAGCAGACACTGTTTTCTTCCCAGAACATACATTAAATATAAGGGGTGTGCATCTTCCTGAAACAGCACCGCATGGAAAAAGAAAGGACTGTCCTTTTCCTCATTTCAGGGGAGTAGGTGGGAAATAAAAAGGCATAGAGCCTCAAGTTCTAAAGATGGTCCCAGAGTTAAGATCCCAAGTTGAAGAAGGTACCTTATTATATTACTATGCTCCAAGATTTGAGGCCTCTAAGAGAAGTTTCAAACAGCCTGTCTTGGCAGTTCGCCATTATCTAGCCATAGATACCTGCACACAGACAGGTTTTTCCCTAAGTGACCCGTAGCTCAGTCTTTGAATTGTCTTGTGCCTTGTTTTGAAACACCAAACTCCCTACATCCTGTATTAGGAGCCTTTATTTCTCATATGGAGTTCTGAATTCCACGCAAAAGAAAGTTGTCTAGACATTAACTATTACAGTATTTAAATTTCAGCCTTCTAAATCCCTTCTAGTTATTTTGCTAATCAAGGATCATTGTAAAAAATAAGATTGTTTTCATCATTACTAGTAAAGACCCTGTCTGCTGCAGGAAATTTCCTAAAGTTTTGTGGAGTGCAAGCACAACCTCTGTAGGGATTTCAAAATCTTACTGGCTTCACTTGTATGATAATGACCTTTCGTTATTCTCTTGCTTTATAAACCTCTCTGTCAGAGTTATTTTCAGTAGTTCTTATCCCTTCTGTTTCTTTCCTCACTCTAATACATTCATGTTGGCGTACAGAACTCATGTTATTTTCTGCCCATATGGTCTCAGTGAGTTAATCCATTTCTAGATTGTTGTACATCAATGTTGAGCACTTTCAAATATTTTCTTGTGCATTTCCATCTGGAATTCAACATCTCACCTCCTGTCTTTCTAATATCTTTTCATAGTAATTTCATAGATTCTTCACAGCGCAGGAATATCCTTATAAAAATTGTTTGCTTTGTCTTGCCTCTTTCTGTTGCACTGGCAACTGCTGCATTATAGTCCCAGACATGTAATTTTATTTGAATTGCATGTGTTAGTTAGTGACAATAATATTTCAAATTAATAAAAAAATAGGCCAGCAGCTCTGTTTTCCTTTAAAATTGTTATTATTATTGTTAGGAGTTGGATGATGGAGAGAGGACAAACCTATATATAGGAATCTCTGGGGCTTCCCCAGATATAAATATTTTCCATTTATAAGTAATATATGGTCTTCATAGTTCAGTCTCCGTAAGTTACTCTCTATTGCTTTTGGCAGTAATAATTTCTTAATTTTCCTATGTAAACAAAATAATTGTTTGTAATATTGCAGTCGTAGCTGTATTTTTACTTTGCAATGCCACAGAACCAACCTGTTCCACTTTCCACCTTTAAAGAAATCTGACAGAACACATCATTTCAAGATTGCAGCTGTGCCCTTTTCAAGGATTCTGAAACACTTAAAAGTTTGCCTTTTTTTATTCTTTCTCTTTTTTTTTTTTAACAATATATATTTGATGTACCCAATTTTTTACAGTAAGTTGAATGTCAGCTTTGAGCATCAGTACTATAAGGATCTCTATAGCATTTATGTTGATGTGTATTAAAACGCTATTATAGGCCTTTGTGACAATTGGATGCATTAAGTGTGGCCCTTTGAAAGTTTTATTGGTTATTGCATTTATTTTTTTTTAATTATCTTTCTCTTTCTTTTCTATAAAACATTAACATTTAAATACAGTACCTGACATTTTTGTTTTATCCAAATCAAGAAATCATAAGAAAAATATCTGGGGAGGTTATCCATAATCAAAGATAAAGGTTTAGCTGTAATTTTATTTGCTTTTTGACATCTTAAATTTATATTTTATGTGTTCACATAAATATTTAATTTGTTTGATTATTTTTGTAAATTGTTGATATAGGTAAAATTGAAACAAGAGTAATAATACAGTCATTAAATTCTCAGGAAAAGAATGCATCATGGCTTATCACTTGTCTATGGCTATGAAACCAGACTAGCTAATCCAGAAGAATAGCTATTTTGCTGCTTTTGTCAACAGAGAGTAGTATCTTGTTACAAGCAGCTGCAGTTTATGGTAGTCTGTATAGGTATCCTGTTGCATGACAAAGCACGGACACTTGCACTGCAATACAAAGTGTCTCTTGTCCTCCCCAACCTGCCACTCCCCACTCCCCAATATATTAATGCCTAACTGAAAGTCTGATCATAATTTTAAAGCTTTCCTTAAACCTGGCAAAGGCTGAAGTTAAAATAAATGTTCCTTATGTCCTTCTGATCTTGGATGATACATCAGCCTTTTAAGTCTGTTAGCAACCAGCATCAGCTGAGTAATAGGCAGCCTGCCATAAATTGTGCTGGGAGATCCACAGCAGGATCAGTACTGGGGAAATGCAAAGATCACAATTACTCATATCCATGTTCCTTAGCCACAGGCAAAGTTGATGTGTTTTTTTTGTTGTTTGTTTTTTGTTTTTTTTTTTCTCATGTTCTGTTTTATAACCTTTATTAAACCCTGTGATTTTGAGGATTATTTTAAAATTATTATGATAACACAAACCAGTTATAGGTAATGGATAAATATATACACTTCATGTGTTTTAAATTGTAAGGACATAATTCCTCAAAAGTATGCTTTGAAGGAGTTTGCAAGCTGTTTCTATAGATTTTTCCCTTGCACACCAACTGGGTATTCTACATAGTATTATAAAACCAAGGTAGACTTCAACTGAAATGCATCACGCTACTGTGTATTGCGTATCAAGTTATGGTGTATCTAGTTATTGCTTAGTGTCACTAAGATGTCCATTTAGAAATCTATCATCCCTTTGTGAAAAACGAGCTCTTCTATGTATATTTATGGCTTTTCATCAGTCTTTAACAGAAGGTGAACTGCCTAATAACTGTTAAGTAAACCAAACAATAAGCAGCAAAAAAATGAGAGTATAATGCCTCACAATCTATAATCACTGTGATACAGAAAATAATCCTGACATTTTCATTCTTCTCAGTTCTAGCAGGTTACCCCCACTCTGGTAAAGTATAAGTCTTTGAAGGTAGTACAGGAATTTCAGAAAATAGGAGCTAACAATGAAGATGCACCAATGATTGCTCTGAGAAGTTTCTATCTTTTAGGTGTTGCCACTAAAAAAATTCATGCCACTTATGACAAGATTAGTAAACAGCACAAACAAGAACTTGTATTTTATAAAATTAGCACTTAGAAAAGAGGAGTACTGCAGTATCTGCTTAATGATTGAAAATAACATGTAGAAAGCTCAGCCTATAATCTTTCCCAGAATATGCATTTCTATATCTTCTGTCCTAATTCTCATTTTTAAATACAACTTTCCTTTCCCTTCTTTTCCCCCAGCACACTGAAGAGCTATTTGTAGGTGCTGTGGAAGATACTTCTGCTACAGAACTATGGAGTTCTTACGATAACTCACTTCAATGGCAAATAGGAATATTATTATTGTAAAATAATATGAATTCTGTCAGAGAAAGAAAAGAACAGTATTTTTTTATGTGAAAAAGCCATGTTTTCAACTATGTTTTCCTTGTATTAAATATAAATTGATGAATGAGTGCTGGATGGAAAAGGTGATATCAACCTAGTATTCTTCATGAACTAGATTAATTAGAGCCCTTATGTAGAATGTCCCATATTTCATAGGTAACTACCACCAAAACACCCAAAGCCAAACTCAACTATATAGCATCAAGTGACTTCTGGAGGATGGGAAGAGGAAAGGGCTTGGTTCCACACAAGAAAGTGTGAATATTGTTTACCAGAATTCTGTTTATCTCCTCAGAAAACTACATGTTCACTGTGCTAGGTGCAACTAGGTGTCAGATAGGGGAGCAGGGACAGTTAACATCCTGTTTCCCTTTCTATCTGTTTTTCTTATGGCAAGAAATTCTGTGACTTCTACCACATTCTGAGAGGTAGGTTGTTACAGCTGGCTCTCCTATTTAAATGTACAAATGATGCGTGTTATAAATATCATATTCTGTAGTGCAAAATAAAAGATTTGTGGACAGTTTCAATCAGTATGTTCTCAGAGAAGTCTCTTCCAGATGAAAAGTTTGGCTTTTTTTTCAAAATTAGTATGTAGCTGCCAAATTTTAATGGTATTCATCATTCACTTTTGTCAAATTTCTAATTCTATTTCATATGAATCCTAATGATACTAACTTCGAGTAGTAGGAAAATTAATTCTGATTTGTTAGTATATTTTTATTGAAATCAAATGGCATTACATTTGGCTCAGTTAAATTAACATGTAAATTTATTTAGTGCAGAGTAACTAACATATCTGAAGCTCTAGGTTGCTTGAAGAGGCAAAGTGGAATTTTGGAATTAATCATTTCTCATAATTTAATGAAATTTTGTTTAGAGGGTAATCATTTACTGTTATCCATTATCTCGTTCATTGACCCAGACTACGTCTTTTGCTTACTAATTTGTGCTTATTAGTAAGGGGGTTGCGATGTTTTGAACACTTCACAAAAAATTAGACTGAGAAACCACCAATTTATTTATCATAATCTGCTGAACAGCTGACAAATTGCCATGTTTTTTTGGTAATTGAGTTTGATGATGTATTGGCTTACTTTTTATATGTGCACAGTTACTAGAATACTACAAATGCACAGAAAGTTCAAGCACCAAAATAGCTGTTCACAAAATTAAGGACTTAGCAATGGAAGCTTCCATCTTCCGTTGCTCTAACAGATACTGTGCTGTATAGTGAAATTGTATTGTGGTAGACAGAATCACGTGGGCACTAATGGAATTGTTGTTACAAAGAAACAGTATCCAACAGTGTGATTTGCATCATGCTGTGTGAGCCGCCTACACTTTTCAGCAGTTGGTTCTGTGTCTGTAATTTATTGCTCTAGAAACCATTATAATAATACAAGAAATGCTGCAGCAAGTGTAGAGGAAAGAACACATCACAGTCAGACTGTAATGACTATTTAGACTATTTTAACTCAGCTTGTTTTACATTAGAAAAACAAGTCTTTTCAATTACTTATTTTATGCATTTTACTTGGCTTTCTGGTCTCAGAAGTATTTATGGCTTTCTGGTCTCTTTTAGTTGAGATTAAATACACTGTTGCATATTTTAAGATAGTTTATGATCGTAACTGCTCAAAAATGCAAAACAAGACCCAAATATAAAATGGTAAAAGTTAAAATTTCCACCTTGAAAAAAAAATGCTGACAGATACGCAATTTCCTGCATAAGAAGTGGTCTCATTCTCTTGGGAGTATTCCACAATGTATGATAAAAGTATGCTGAAATCTGTCTGTGCGTCAGATGTACAATTCATAGTGTTTGCCTTTTAAAAACCAATGACATTTAATATATGACCAGTATCGTCTTCTTCCTCATTAAGGATGAGGGACACAGCCAGGATGTTGTTTTGTAACGCAATCTTTTCACTGATGTAGTGATCACTGGGGGGCCAATATAAGAAAGAACTGCCCTGAGGCTGCTAAGAATCCCTCAAAGGACCAAACTGGGATTCCAGCTGGTGGCTCAATATCCCCTTTTCAGTACTGATTTAAGCACAGGACACAGGCCATAATTTTTATCCTCTGGAATTTTTATCCTACTTTTTTCAGCACACAGCTTGCTTCTGTGTTTGCACTCTCCTGCAGAATGGAGAACAATTTTTGTCAAGATTATTGTTCTTTTATCACCTGTGGGATAAAACTGATCGTTTGTAACTACATACTTCTTCCTCAGGTATCCAGATGTTTTCTTGGACACCATGAGCTTACTCTAAACATTGGTGTAATGTTCCAGTTTCATTCCATGTTCTCTTCTGACTTAGCAAGTGGGTTTTTTTTGTCAATTTTCTCTTTTGGTAATTTTCTGAAATTCATAATCAAGAGTATAGCTGACAAATGTTTTTTGGTTTTAGAATCCCTTGAACTTTTCCTGTTGTAGATTTCCATACTGCCCTTTCCGCAAAGTTCTGTTTCCTGCCTGTCACTCAGTGATTCCACGCCAATGAACATTCCTTTTCTCTTTTGGCAGAGCTCATTTATAAATCCTAAATGCTCCTCTCTGTCAGTTTATCTCTTTGTCTCTTGTATTACCATTGTTCTTCATTCCCAGAGCTCTTTTCTGTCACATCCTTTGCTTCTAGCCTGTTACTACCTTTCCTTAAGCTATTTCTGCATTTCATTCATATTTAATGTTTCCACAGTTCTAACATAAGTATAGTCACTTCCTTAACCTCCCAGCATAAGTAATTTCTTCTGCCTGAAATCCTCTTTTTTTGAAACCACATATTGCTTTGCCACCATATGCCTGTGGTTTTCTAGGGGCTGTTTAGCAGCCAGTGTAGATTTGCTTCCTTATCTTTTACCTGCCACATGAATTTATAGAAATCTTCACTTTTTCTTAGCATTCAGTACAAAAACTAGATACATAAAAGCATGATGTACCACATGGAATTGTATTGTAACAAATCCCCAGTATGGAAAATAACTACATGTTTATTATTATATTGGATTTGATTTTTTTTTTTCCTCTGGTCTGTTTCCAGTATAATAGTATGCTGCAATGTGACAGATAGGAAGAAGCAACTGCTAGCACCAAACCTAATTTAATTTTCACTGATGTAACCTGAAGGAAACAAAATGCCTAAATGTTTAGAGTATTTTCACCAACTCAGTAAAGATCTCTTCAGAAGAATACCTACAGACATCAAGGGACTGACCAACTAGAAACTCTAAGGGCAAAATTATATTTTCAACCTTTCATTTATTTGGTGCCTTGTTTGTCTATGAGTTTTGGTGGGGATTTTTCCCCACAGATTTATTTTATTTTTCCTGGAAACTGCATTTTCTATTTTCAGCCCCTAAGTGCATACATGAAATTTGATCATAAAGTACAGCAAATTGGAAAGACACGTAAACTTCACTTTTAGAGAAGAGATACAGGTGCAGTGGTAGCTTTTGCTCTTCTGACAGAACATAGAAAATTTGAATCCTTATTATCTAACATAAAAGAAAGTTCACAGAATTAATTATGGGTATATCATATTCCTTAACAGAGTCTGGTTTCATATGAAATACTTTTCCTTTGAGCAGAGCACAGTTAAGCAGTTTTTTCATGTTTTCCAGAAATACTGGAAAAGTTCACTAAGCTATAAACTACAGAAAGAAGCAATGAAACAGTAATAAAATTGTTAACATTATCTATAATTAAACAGATTAACAGCCCATATCTTTGTATTTGTTTTGTTTTGTTTTTTTTTACCAAAGCATTTACCATTCATTTAGCAAATTACAGCTAACAGTTTTACAATAAGGTAGTGCTAAAATATTTTAATGACTTTCTTTTTCTTGGATTTTTTTTAAAGACTCTCATAATTTACTTTTTGTTTTGCTTAAAAAGTGTCACTGGAAATTTTTTCTTTCCTTCTTTAAATCATTTGTATATGATCCATAAACAGGTGCTTCAGACAAGCATATAATTTTTCCTATTTTTTTTTTTTTTTTTCAAATGCATTACTTAAGCAGAGATGGGCTATTGCATTTCTCTCAGTTAAATTATTGAAATCTTATTTTTATGAACCTGTTAAAATTAAAAGCCTTGTTATTCATCAGTGTCACCCAGCTTAGGATTTATGTTTGGTGTTTTGCTTCTCTCTCCATACCAGGCAAAATGCTTTTTGTTTCTGTAGTGTGATCAAGTAGGATGCTAGATATTTTATATCGGAATTAGCAAGAGGTTCGCATTTTGTAAGGGCTGCTTTGAGTGCAAAAACCTTACACAGATCTAGCCTTCACTAGTCATTTTCCTAAACTGTTCTGAGTCAATCCATGAACTTTTCTTACACATCAAAGCTTATTTCCAACTGGGCATTAAAATCAGCTTAAGCCATAACAGATCCTGCCTGATGTGGGACACCATCTGCAGTATTTTTAGTACCTTATTGAACTTCTTTTCCATTTCTTTATCAGTAATTTATGAATGTGTGTGATATGAAATACAAGCATTTGATCGCTCCCCCCAACTTTTAGAGGATACAAAAGATAAAGTGTGACTATATAATCATCAAATTGTGTAAAACTATGTCTGTTGCAATATTTTTTTTTAAATCATGCACTCTACAGCATTTTAGAAATCTTGTTAATTTATTCAGCTACCTCAGAATGTTTTCTGCATTTTACTTCTTTTTTACTGCTTTTTTCTTTCCTTTCCTATCTTAATTACATTATCTCAGCTGCTCTTCCCTCTTGGTCATTACTTTGATCCAGGGTTTGTGCTGCAGCTGCACACATGACAGATGCCAGCACCTTCTCTCCATTTACACAGCCTTTACTGCTTAACCTTTTGTGCAAAGGATGAAGGAATTATGTCATGAAATATCACTGTGCCTAAAATCAACAGGTGACTTTAGAGCTACAGTATAGGGATAGAAGGTAGAGCCCCAGTGTGTATGCTCAGTCCCTTTTGAAGAAAGTTGACTTTCAGTTACCTGTGTTCACAGTCCTACTTAAGATGCTAAATGCTACATAATAGAGTGCTGGTATTCAACAGTTTCATGAACAAGCCAAAAACCCAAAATAAAGCTGTAGTCTCATCTAGAAGTTGCTATGAGTATCAAAGCAGTTTATGAAGGAGTTTGTGTAAATGCTAAATGTATTTTTCATTTAAGGTGACTCACCATTTTCACAGATGGATAATCACCTTAATAGCAAAATGATATAATGATACAAGGCCACAGAGGCCACTGTATCCAGCTTATCAGAATATTTTCATCTCAACCCAAAACTTTAATTGCCAACGTTTATCTTTGTATGCTCACTGATGCTTTTTTCAATCCATTTTATGACAATCAGTAAACACTTCTTGAAAATTAATGGTGATCTCAGAGCAGGTCAGCTGCCTTTTGGCTGACCCTGAAATGACTGACAAGTGGCAGCATATGTTATGTTTCTAGATGTAGCAGGAGGAGAAAACAAATGTTTAATTTCCATCATGATTTGTGGGGCTCAGATTTTTTAAAGCATTTTGTTGACAGAAAGTGTCAAATACATGAGCTTTAAAGAATTTTCTTTAGATTTATTTATTGTATAATGTAACGCGACAGTGCCTTTTACAGTATGCACCTGTGGTGGTATAAGTTTACCTATAACTAAGAAATGCATTCATTTCACTGTGTCTTCAGCTTCTCTATACTTCATATTTTTCTTTTATTAAGAAGCTGCTTGACTGAATTATTTATAATGACCAACATAAAATAATTGTTTGTTACTTGTATCTACAAATCTCATTCTTGTTTCCAAGGACTAATAATTGCTATGTGATCATGTAGCCTGCATTTATCTTAACATCTTTTCCTTACCTTGTGAATCACGCTGATATTGTTGGGTTTTGTAATGCAGTAGTGGTTTAAGTTTCAGGGCTCTTTTGTGGTATGAATTCTCAAAGACAGTCCATACACCAGAAATATTGCACATATGCTAAAATCACATCTGACAGGCTGCGCCAATAATCATAGAAGAGAAAAAAGCCAGTGAAAATACTGCCTTACCTTTATTATTCAAATAGAATGTGACCCTGTTACCAGCCTGTGCTTTGTCTTCTGGTAATTTTCCATGAACGTAAAGATAAGTGGGTTCTGAACAGGAATTTTATTTACTGCACAGCAATAACTGTATGGGCTTTTTCTGTGAGGATGCCTTTTATATAGAGGATTCAGTGGAAACAGATACAAATGATGAAATCAAAATGGACAGTCAGATGATGAAACATGTAAATGGAAATAAGAAAAAAATTAAAAAGCAAAAGTTTATTTTTAGTGGTCAGTAGGAATAAGGAATTGTGACTTGTACGGAATAATGAAACAGGTCTTAGTAATGTGGTTTTGATTGACTTAGGTTACTCAGTGAAAGGGAGTTTGCAACTAGAAAAGAGCTGAAGATTTAGATCAAACAGATAAGAAACATCAAATGTAAAATGAGGAAAGAGGAAAAATAAGGAGAAGGGAAGAAAAAAACCCAACAATTTCTTTCATTTGGGGGAAGTCAAACATGAAGTGTGTAGAGTAAAATAAATGAAGTGCTTACTGCTCTGAGGAAATGTGAACATGCTAACAATGCAAAAAAAAAAGGAGTGACTGTTTTAGTCTCTGCCAAGATCAGAAATGAAAAATACAGTTTTGTTAAGATTATAGAGTAATACTGGTAGAAAGATCTTAGGAGGCCCTAGTCAAAGCTCCACCCCAAAGCAGGGTCAATTACGATTTCAGAATATTAAGTTTGTAATAACCTGACATCAGGAGATCAGACCTGCTACTGCAATCACAGTCTAGAGAATCTATGCCATCATATATGCTGTACTCCTCTGGATGTGCTTGTGTGTAAGCAATCTGTGAGTCCTGAAGGAGTCGGCGAATGAAGTTGCTAAGCCACTGTCCATCATATTTGAAAAATCACGGCAGTCAGGTGAAGTTCCCAATGACTGGAAAAAGGGAAATATATCCCCCATTTTCAAGAAGGGGAAAATGGATGATATGGGGGACTACAGACCAGTCAGTCTCACCTCTGTGCCTGGCAAAATCTTGGAGCAAATTTTCCTCGAAGGCATGCTAATGAAAACCAACAAGGTGCTTGGTGACAGCCAGCATGGCTTCACTAAGAGGAAATCCTGCCTGAAATATTTGGTGGCTTTCTACAATGGGGCTACGGAAGTGATGTACAGTGGTAGAGCAGTTGATGTCATCTACCTGGACTCATGCAAAGCATTTGACACTGTCCCACACGACATCCTTGTCTCTAAACTGGAGAGACATCAATTTGATAGGTGGGGCACTCGGTGGATAAAGAACAGGCTGGATGACCAAATGCAAAGAGTTGTGGTCAACGGCTCAGTGTTCGGCTGGAGACCATTAATGAGTGATCGGTGTTGGGACCGGTCTTGTTTAACATCTTTGTCTCTGACAGGGACAGTGGGATTGAGTGCACTCTCAGCAAGTTTGCCGATGACACCAAGCTGTGTGGTTCGGTGGATACACTGGAGGGAAGGAATGCCATCCAGAGGGACCTTGACACGCTTATGAGGTGGGCTGATGCCAATCTCATGAAGTTTAACCATGCCAAGTGCAAGGTCCTACACCTGGGTCAGAACAATCCCAGGCACAGCTACAGATTGGGCAGAGGAGAGATTCAGAGCAGCCCTGTGGAGAAGGACCTGGGGGTGGTGGCCAATGAGAACATGAACATGAGCCAGCTTCAGTGTGCACTTGCAGCCCAGAAAGCCAATTGTATCCTGGGCTGCATCAAAAGGAGGTTGAAGGAGGCGATCCTGCCCCTCTACTCTGCTCTCGTGAGACCTCACCTGGAGTATTGTGTGCAATTCTGGTGTGTTCCACATAAAAAGATCATGGAACTGGTGGAACAAGTCCAGAGGAGGGCCATGCGGATGATCAGGGGACTGGAGTACCTCCCGTATGAAGACAGACTGAGAAAGTTGGGGCGGTTCAGCCTGGAGAAGGCTGCATGGAGACCTCATAGCAGCCTTCCAGTATCTGAAGGGGGCCTATAAGGGTGCTGGGGAGGGACTGTTCATTAGGGACTGTAGTGACAGAACAAGGGGTAATGGGTTCAAACTTAAACAGGGGAAGTTTAGATTGAATATAAGGAAGAAATTCTTTCCTGTTAGGGTGGTGAGGCGCTGGAACAGGTTGCCAAGGGAAGTTGTGAATGCTTTATCCCTGGCGGTGTTCAAGGCCAGGTTGGACGAAGCCTTGGGTGGCATTGTTTAGTGTGAGCTGTCCATGCCCATAGTAAGGGGGCTGGAACTAGATGATCTTAAGGTTCTTTTCAGCCCTAACTATTCTATGATTCTATGATTTTTTGTTAGATTTTCTTGTTTAAATGATATAGGATCTCATAAACAACTTCTGCAGGTCAGACTGGATTGTTGTATATCAAAATATACAAAAGTCCTGAACTCCAAAAAAGGCACAACAAGGCATCAGAGTCTGACTCTTTTTTATCTATTAGTTGGGTTCATGAGCTGTAAAGAAGCTGGGAAATGGCATGTCCTGTTCTCTGCCTTCCTTCTGTATCTACTTAATATCTGAATTACCTAAAGTGTGTTAAATTGAATGCCAAGCAAGACATGATGGAGAGAGAGATAGCGGGATATATGGGAAAGTTGAGCAACAAAGGAGGCATGCTACTCAAAGCAAGACAGAGTTTTATGGCAAAGTTCAAGGGAACAATGAGATGATTTGGTCAGTGTGATAGGAATTGGCCTCACACAGTGGCAACCTAGCTATTGTCACGTTCTTTTGTATATATCACAGAATGTGAACAAGAAATACTTTAAACAGGAATTTTGATGGACAAAATTGTATCTTCATAGGACATGGCAAACAACGGGATGGGAAGAGGCTATGTCAGAATTTTACTGATCTTGCAGAAAGGTCTCTGCAAGAGACTCATTCATCCACATAATTAAAACTCTTACTGAGTCTCTTTGTACTGAACCCTTTCACTGAACCCTGCTGCATCAAACATAGCAAACCTTCAGTGACTCTCTGCCACTCTTGATAGCATATCTCATGTATTAAAAAGATATCCGTTCCCAAATCCACTGAAGTCACACATTGTTTATAGCACAACTTCTCTTTTAGCCTGGTGAAAATCTTTCCATTGGGCAACTCCTTGGATGTTATTCAGTTAGTTTTGATTGCATGCTTATGGCTTACACATCTTTGGGAATATTTCTACAGTTCTTTGTTCTAAGAACTCTACCATATTTTTGTAACATCCATTATCATGAAGGTTTGATAGAATAATTCCATATTTGATTTTTGGAAAGTATATTCCATATCTAGAGCCACTGTTGCACAGCTTCTCTGCTTATCCTGCTGGAATGTGTTATAAACAACGATACAAGAAATAAACCTCCCAGTGCCTCTGTAAGTAGGTGATTGGTGCACCACCTTCTTACTTGAGGAAAGGCATTCTGTCAAAAAGTCTTCAGCACTTCTTTACTGTTATCTTGCTGTCAGATTTCATTGTTTCTTGTAGAAAGAGATCTTTAAAACCTACAGTTGCAGCTTAATTTTCTTTATTGTTATAATTGCAGCAGCTGGTTCATACAGGCCTGAGTTTCCCAGCCTCCTTGGTGATTTTAAAGGTCTTGTCACATTAGCAAGTAGATTCACTGAGTGAGTGGAAGCATATTCATGAGTAGATTGTTTTGCCTATTGAAAGAACAAAAGGTGTGACAGCAGCTCATGACATTGTAAACCTAACTCCTCCTTCCACAACCAACCAACCGAAGAGAAAGGGATTCTTTCAGCTAAGCCTCCTTACTGAAATGTAATGCCTTATTTACAGTAACTAACTACATCTAAGGAGCAAACAGATTACTTTGAAATGCTGCAATACCAAAAAAAAAAAATATGTTTATATCAGTTTATTTTTATTAGGGCAATTGTGCAGCAGAGTGACAGAAAGGTCTGTTTTCCAATCTTTGCTCAGCCTTGTAAAACTCTTTACACTTCTGGGTATCTCAGCTTCCCTCTCAGTTCCTCACTGACTGAGAGACACTTGTAAGGTTCATCACTGTCAGATGGTGTTGATGACAATCACCATAATATAACACAATCAATAATCATGTGAAAATTTTAAATTGTGCAGCTATTGGTTAAAGATAAAGTCACAGTATAAAAATTCAAACAAAAAATTTCAACTATAAATCAAATTTTCACTTGAAAGTATACATGCTTTTCTGCTGCCGATGAACAGAAACAGCTTTTTATTTGAATAGAATTCAATAACAATGAACTTTTGCTTTATTTGCTTTTTGGCAGAGCAGCTATAGTTTTCTTTTGTGTGTTTCAAGTCTTTTTTTGCTATTTTTAATGAGACTACAAAGAGTCTTTCTTTGATGGCCTGCATATAATATAGCAGTACACCAAATTACCAAGACCGATTATATAAAATGTATTTTCTTCATGAGATAGCATAATTTGGGATGAGAGACGAATCAGGGACCAATGACTAAACACATAAAATCCAAAGAATTGTAAAACAGTATTTTTTTCTGGTGCTCAGAAGATGGCTATGGAATATCTTTTTTTTGCCACGGAGGCATATTTGAGATGTGACAAACATTAACAATGAGGAGGGCTTTAGGTCAGGATCACTCTGCATCATAGATGGCATTATCTGCTGATTTAGCTGAGCTGAAAACTGCTGAAAAATAATCCTTTTTGTGCCCTTGTCAGTGGCTTTGGCCTAGAGTTATAGAAAATCAGCTTTACCTGAGTCAGATAATCATTACAAAATGAATTTTGTTTTTGACTCACCAAAATAATTGGGAGAAAAAGTATTTGATAGGTATGATGAATATTATTTTAACTTAAAGTTTACAGAGATGTATAAAATACTAAGTGCTGCTGGTAATTGAGCAACTCTATGCAACTGTAAATTAGCTGCTTGAATTGAAAATAGATGATTACTGAAAGCACTTTTTACCCTTAGAAAACTTGCCGTTCTCCTTTTTCTTAGCATTCACAAGGGGCATTCAGTTAATCATACTGAGGTCTCTCCCTCAGTGCCGCAGTAGCTGATTACCCAGCAGGAGGTGCAGTTCCAGCAGGGTAAGTCAGAATGGTGTTGGTCGTTCCCTAGGGAGGGACATCCTGTAAAAAACACCAAGGTTGAGAACTGTCATATTCACAGCAGTAGGTGCATTTTCCTCAGAAATTAATGGAGCAAGCTGGGCAAAAATGTTTTTAAACTACATCTTCCCTAGAGTAAGATGCAAATTCAAAGCTCTTTTGAAGCATTGGAATGAAAGTTGAAGATAAGACTTTTTAGTTTTTGACATTGATGATATAGGCAACACTAGCGCTACGAATATTAAATTGAAATGGAGGATAAGTGGGGCAGATGTTATTCAAGCAGTTCCCAACTGCAGTCATAACTATTGCAGAGCTAGTTTAACTAAGGTGCTTGTAATGATGGTTGTTATTGCAGAATACCTGTCAGATTTCCTTCCTTCAGTTTTTTTATTAATTGATCAACAATGCTGGATTTATTTCCTCAAACAAGAAATCTCAACAAAATCTTGCCAACTAGACTCCTGACCAACAAAAGACGGCTTGGAAAAGGAGTGAAGCTTTGAGGTGCAGAATTTTTTCAGCAGCAGTCTCTGTGTTGTTCAGCAGCAAGCAGCCATTCTAGGCTGCTTTTGCTATTGTCAGCAATGCAGCACAGAATGATTGTGATCTGTTTACCAAAAGATTTTACAGAAACATTGAGCACCTTGTTTGCTCTGTCCTCATGAACAAAGACATAAGAAGGGTCTGTTTATAATGCACAATTCCTACAGATTTCTTACTAGTAGAGTTAGCTAAATCCTCAAGATTTTCTCTAATAGGTTATGTGAGGCCTGTACAACCTGATCACAAACTCCCTCTCTGATGCGTTTTAAGCTCCTATGCTTTTCTTTGCTTCAGCTCGGTGTTGTTTTACTTTTTCTGTCCTTCTCATTTGATTCCTTTGTGAGCTCTTACACTCTATTGTCTGACTTGTAACATGAATGGCCAGATCTGAAATCCACCTAGCCTGATACACTGCCTCTCTGTGGTCAACACCAGTAACCTAGATAAGAGTTGAAAAAAATGGAAAACAATCAGAAGGAAAAAAAGGAAAGAAAATGTTCTCCATAAATTTCACTTTAGTCTTCAGTAATACATATCTGAAGGACATCCTGATCCAGAAGTAATATCTCTGTGTAAGAATTTTCCATTAAGCTTACACCATCAGTCTTCACTCCTTCTTTAACCAGAAGGCCCTGCTAACCCTAACTCCCTAAAACAGAATTATGAATGTCACTGAAAATGTGTAGAGATACAAAGCTTGCAAGACTTTATTTGGTTTTCATTTATGCATATTTTTATTGCGTCTGACCAGTAATTGCTATCAAGTAAATGCTATTACAAAGTCAAATCTATAGTTAAACTAATGACCTTTAAAATCACTCTAGTACACTCTATAAGTCATTACCTTTCATAAAATATTACCCCAAATTTCATTTGTCACCATATCTGTAGAAACTCTTCCATCTGTCTTTCTGATATCTGATAAACCATAAATGAAGCCTTACCTTTTTATAACAGTGTTTATTTTCTATTTCTGCTTGGTATTCCTAGTATGTTTTCACATCTATAAGTAAAACATAGTCTGATATTTCTAGAAAACAGGGACAGCATATAAAATGACAGATGTGAAAGGTGGCATCAATTATGAGTTCTGTGTCACCAAACAGTATATAAACACTGGTGTCACATCTCCAAAAGTCAAGTGACAAGGCCTTCATTGTTCTTTAATAGGACCCAGTTGTTCATGAACATATGGAAAGTTAGCTTATTAATAAATTTTTTTCTTCCCTAGTTATCTTAATTCTGCCAGATTGTAAATTATGCAGCCAGAGTGAATTAAAATTAATTCACTACTTCCAGACATTCAAAGAGATTTCTTCTGTAGAGAAATTAACCTAGGAGATTTCTAGATTCTCTCTGGACATTTTCCAAGTTAAATCCATTGCATACTTCCATCAATGTGCTTATGGATAAATATACTTTAAAACCCAGTGTGAATTAACAGGAGATTGATACGTTGAAACAAAAAGGATCTTAGTAGACAGGAGATCTCAAGTATCTAGTCAGTCTACTCACACAGGCAGACAGGTCCAAGTTAAAACTCGACTGAAAATTCCCTAGGCTCTGGCCTGCTGTATTGTGCAATGCAGATCTGAGACAAATTTTCCATTCTAAGATAATATTTTATAACACCATCCAATTAATTCTAATTTCAGCTGTAACATAAAGGCTGTATTAAAGTTTGCATGTCCATTAAATATGCACATTTATGCTGGTGCGTATGGTAAAGGAATATACCCTCCCTGACAGCAACACCCTTTAATATATTGCAGTGTTTAAATTTAGATATTTGAGACTCCCACTAGACAACAAGTTATTAAAACATCTGCCTTTCCATAAGCCATTCTGTTCTCTGCCATTCCACATGTCCTTTTCTACTTCACCAGGCAAAATTGCCCAATCTAAATTTCAGCTCAAGTGTTTGATGGCTTTCACGCTGAGCTCAAACTGTTAGTGCTTCCCTGAGAGAATAGAATTGAAACGGGATTTAATCTAAAATAACAAAATAGAATAAAGGTTTTACATATAAATAAGTAATGCCCTGTATATTTTTATGCACACTTTTCTTTTCTGGATTTTACATGCAGTGAAGTTAAAATGCATAGATAGCCCAAAGCTGACAAGAAAGAACGTCAGTGCATGTTGCCTATGTGCTCAGTTAAAGCCTATCCTAAAGTATATTTTAATTCAAATCCGCAATAGCTGCTACTACTAAATATACTGCAGAAATAGTATTTCTATTGCTACCTTTGTTTCAGACTGTTGGGTGCTTGTTTGCTTTTCTTTAAATAGTGGTGTTTTCAAAGAGCATTCCAAAGCCCTTAGTGTTACATGCAGTAACAGTATGTGGGGTTTTATATTCTCACTGTTCATAGAAAACTCATATTCAGAGCTAGGGTTTTTTCACAGATTTTCAGCTCACTTTATCATCATAAAATAAAATTATGAACTACCTGTTAGCAATAGATATTTCAATATTTAATGACAGGGTACTAAAATAAAATCTGGACTTCTGTAGTAAAAATTATGGGGTTGATTCCCACTGCTAACTTGATAAACAAAACAGAGTGAAGCTACTGTTACTTACCTTGCCATTTTCCTCATATCTAGATAAATGACCATGAATCACAGTTCTCAGATCACAAAGGTTTGAATTTTGTTACTGCCCTTGTAACACTAAAGGTTTACCATATACTGGGAAGCAGAATAACCAGCAGGTTGAAGGAAGTGATTATTCCTCTGTAGTCAGGACTTGTGTCCAGTTCTGTCCTCCTGCTGCTGCAAGAGAACAAACTAAGTATGACATACAAAAGTAAGCTGAGGAAAGTGGGCCTGCTATATCATGGTGAACAGCATGGAAGTGCATCTCCACGCATCACCATGCATAGAAAAAGGTCAAGAGGTAATGATCAGCAGCAAAGGAAATTTCCACTGATGTAAAGAATTTTTCTGCCAGGCAGGAGGGGCTAAGATGTGGAACAGGGTGCCTCAGACATTCAAAACTGGACAGGACAAACCCCTGGGAAACCTGTTGTAACTTTGGAGCCAGGGATTGGATTAGATGATTTCCAGAGCCCCCTTCCAACCCAAACTAGTCTGAGATTATATTCTGTAATTCATCCCACAAATAAATTGCTAAGAATAATCTTTGAAACCCAAATTTTTCCTCCAGGATTCACAACATTAAGACTGTCTTGTATTAATGATTCCCTTTTTTAACTCAAAGTTTCTGTTCTGCAATTTACACACTGTAAATGATTTCTGTTCATGGTATTTAGGCTGGACAGTTCTAATTGCATGATTTGACACGTTTCGTGGATGTCATACAGTAATGCAAAGGCGTACTCCATACATTCCATAAGGCAGTAATTTTTCCAGGTACTAAATAAAGGCATAATTTTAGGAGAACAAATGTCTACCTATCCCCTATATCACCTGATGACTGCATCTATGGTCCAGACCATTGATTGCCAAACTCATTGTAATTATATGTTTCCCATATCGCTTAAACAAACATGAGTCGAAATTTCTGTCTGGAATAGCCAACCTTCTGTTTAACTGGAGAGGAGAGGTGGTTCCCTTAGCCTTCAGGAGTAAGCATGGGAGCCAGAGAAACAGAATCCCAACAGGGAATATCTCCTCTTGTCCACTAGAGTGCAACATGAAGGTGAAAAGCCGTTAAGGGCCCTTTAGGAGACATGAAGGGCATTATTAAACTACTCCTCATCCATTCTACCATATTTATTACATTTACCAATATATTACAGTATACATGCTGTAGGTGGTATAAACATGATGTATTTTTTAATCTGGAAAGTGTCATGAGTCATTTTTTTCTTACCTACTTTGTGGCTTTTTGCACCTTGACCCAGGCATCTCACTTGTGCAAAACTCCCGACTTCAGTAAAACATGATTTCCTTTGCAGCCTGCAGTTTAACATTCCAATGGGCTGGTAAGATGAGCACTTCAGAGAATGGTTTGATTTTTCTAATGTGAAATGTCTACTTAGGGCAAATGTAGTAAATTACTTACTACCTTTGGCTACCATGCTCAGCTGATGAATCCGAGCTGAAGTATTATTACCTTTCTTGATGACATGAAGTCATTAAAACACTTCTCTGTGGTCTGAGATATAATTTTAACACTCACAGGAAATAAGAGTTTTTGAAATAGTGGTGCTGTCAGCTTGTATATTATCAGACACACAGCATGTGCCTGCAAACTACATTGGCACTGTTTAACTTTGTGAGGCATGAACAGATCAAAGACCCCATAAAATGTCTTGTGAAAAAACAAACGAAACCGTAACTGTAGTAAAGAATCAGGTGCCATAATTGGTAGAAATGAGAATAATGGATATTATTCTTGAAGAAGGGTTATTATTGACCCCTTTGTTCTTTTGTAGTTTTGAGTTTATGTTCTGCATCTACCATGACCAAAATCACAGAAATTATGATTCCTTTCCTTGATCCATGCCCTTTCTGAACCTTCCTGACAGTATTAATTTTTATTTATTTATTTTTCTATCAATTTGTGTTATCCTACTGTCTAACTGTATTAATGAGGAATAAAGCATAAAAAAATTAGAACATTGTTTTCATGAACTTTTTAAGGACAACTTTAGGCTACTGGTGCAATTTTTCATGTTGTGTATTGGAATAATGTAAGCAGATGCATAGAAAGCTCATAGTAATTGCATGTGTGACCCTCAATACAGGCATTTTGCATTTTTCCTTTTCTGTGTAACCTAGCATATTGCCCATTTCCCCAGTTTTATTAGTATCCTGTGGATACAGTGCTTGTTTGAAGCTGAATGAAAGTCCACAAACTCCCAATTATTTTCAATTTTGCACTTGTTTTATTAGAGTGCTATTGTCTGTAATTTTTGCACTTTTTTTTGCATCTTCAAAGTGCATGATTCATGCCTTCAAAATGGGTTGTTTTGTGTTTCCCAGCACTGCTTTTTTTTTATCCCTGCCAGTTATAACCTGATAACCTGATTTCATACTGTGCTTTAGCACAACAATACAGTCATCAAACTAAAGCAACACAGTAAGTGGGCACATTAGCCATCATTTTACTTGATCACTTGGGAGAGATTAAATTTATTCATTTTCAGAACAGATAATGAAATATTTAAAACATGTTAGGGTAAATGGTGGCAGCATTTTGAAGTTGTGGCATGCTCTTTGCCAAAGCAGTATACTATATACTGCACATTTAAGACTTGTGCAGATACTGAGGAAATTTCTGCAGGTTGGTTTGTTTTGGTTTGGTTTTTGTAGGCTCATTTGCATTTAGTTTATCTAAAGTGAAATGCATTCAATTTTATTGAACTGTAATTCTGGTAATTTACAATATTTACATGCTGTGGTTAGATTGAAATCAGTCCTTAATTCAAATTCAATCTAAATTTACAACATAGTAATTAGGGCTTTGTAACTGACACTAGGGGCCTATTGATTTAATGAAAAACTTAACCTTACAGTAAGTGTTTAATTAGTTGCTGTAGTAGATTCTGTGCTGTCCTAAATTGTGGACTTTAGAGAATTAGGTATGAATTTAAATTACATTACTATATAATGATCAGAACTATTTTCTTTAAAAGAGCATGTAGCCCTACAGATGAATTTATTTACCAGTCTTTGAAAGAGATAACAGGAAAAGGCAGTAATGAAAGCCTACCCTGCCTGAATTCAGGTAAAGCCATGCTCAGTACCCTGGAAGTGATTGCCTAACTTCGTATCGACTTACAGAGTTAAAACCAAAAAAGTTAGTGAGAGATTTCTTCATGTTAATTTTCCCCAGGAGATAAAATTTTAAATAATATATATGACTACATATTGAAGGTGTCTTTTTGAAGCTGAAATAAAGAAAAAATCTATGAAACCCAATATGTTTGCATTCATATCTGAATGGATATGTGACTGAAAATGAGTGTAAACATCCATTTTGTACACAGAAAAAAAATGCTTTCATTTACAAAATACTCATATGTAGTGAGCTGATATTGTATTTCTCCAGTTCTATAAAATATCTCAATACAGAGCAATCCCATAAGTTTGCAAATTTTGAAAGGCTGAATTACCAGTAACAGCAGGTGCTCGGTACAGCATGAACATCAAGCCACAAGCTGGAAGTGACTCTTTTATTCTCCTGATCTGCCATTAATATCTTGGCTTGATTTATAGCCATTTGGAGAAATTACAGTTCATCATGTGTTAGTACACACTTATCTCAAAGCTCTTTTACTTGTTAGGAAGCCATCCTGAATCAGCAGTGTCTTTATGAGCTTTTTGCCTTAATGCTCACTTGTATGATCCTAGCCCCTGGTAAACATAAGGTATGCAATTTTTTAGTGAACCATAAATATTATATCCCTAGAGGATCATAGTGGGTTTTCAGTAATTATGTTTCTACTTTTTATTTGCCTGATCAACCAGAATTCATCATCTGTTTGCATCCTATGCTTTATTTAGTGGGGAAAACAATAGATGATTCAGCCAAGTATTACTATACTATATTGCATATACATAGAGACTAAACCAAGGTTAATCCATTCCTTGCATTTTTTCAAAAATAACTTTTTCTGAAAGGCCTTTCTATAAAAGTTTTGTCTTAGGGGACTAGAGAATTTCCACACCTGAGAAATTGATCCAGTAATCTTGCCAGTTCATCCCCTTCCCTTCTTAGTTCCTATAAAAAGACTGGTACTGCATGCTCTGTTCAAGAACTGTGTATTGAGGGGACAAGAGATGTGCAGGTAAAAAGAGATAATGGAAGGTGAAGGTAAATGAAGATCAGGAGCTAGCCAAAGCTCCCTCCATTCCCTTTCTATTTTCTTTGCATGTAGCGAAATGCCTTTAGGACCTAGCTCAGTCCATGGCAATGCCAGGGGAGCTGTTGTAGCAGTTATGAAAAAAAAACTATGATAGTTTGCAAAATTGTATGTTTTCTTGGTAAAAAAAAAAAAAAAAAAAAAAAAAAAAAAAAAAAAAAAAAAAAAAAAAAAAAAAAAAAAAAAAAAAAAAAAAAAAAAAAAAAAAAATAAACAAAAAAAA
>NDXB01012174.1:104834-120296 GCA_002631895.1 Agapornis roseicollis
AAATTAAAAAAAAAAAAAAAAAAAGAAGAAAGAAAAAACGAGTAGGCAGGTAATCTAAGAGACATATTACTACAGAAAATTACACTTCTTTCTAACAGTTGGTAACAAAATAATGATCAAATAAAACAATGACATTTTCAAAAATAATGGTCTGCAGTATGCTTTATAATAATACAGTGAAGCAAGCAAGATGGATAGATGGATATAGCAATAACTTAATACTCACAGCACAGCCATGAAGTATTCTACAAGTATGACACTGAGGTACAGAAAGAAAAATGTTTTTTCCAGTTTCAGAGGCAGTCTGTGGCAATCTGAAGCATATGACTTCTCTGATTTCATAGAATGTAGCATTATCACAGGTTTGCAAGCAGAGATGTAAAATCCCTGGTTTTATTCTATTCCAGGAGCTACACTTCTCCATAAGGCTTAATCTATTCTGTCTGGACAACTTCTCCGTTAAGCTGCCTGGTATGAAATTCAATTTCAATGTATTTCTGAAAAACATACTTCTTACAGGATTCAACTAAACTCTGTGTTTTACAAAAAACTTTCAATTGTTTCACTTAAATTCATAGATACTGTGGAGTTGGTTGGTTTTGTGGGTTTTTGGGGTTTTTTTAGGTAACTGAATTTTATTTTCTGTGTCCAACACTGGGAGGAGTTGGGGTTAACCTGTCTGTCATGAATTTTAAGTTCATTCCATGTTCCCAGGTTTGGACATAGTAATATTCCTATGTGAGATATTTACACAAAAGCCATGGAGCTGAGAAATCTGCCAACTGCTAATGCACTCTTGGGGAATTTTGTCTGTTCTTGTAAGGAGGGGGAAAAACATTCTTTTTATCATTGCCTTTTTTGCCTGCTGGTGAAGAACAGCAGAAGTAAAACACAGGTACAAGAGAACAGGTATTGATCTACCTCAGTATTTATTAGAACAAAAAAAAAAAAAATGCCTAATCTTAATTTATGCTTTTAATCAGCAAGTAGCTGTCAGAATACAAGAAAGTAATGACATTCCTGTAGCCGCTGAATAAAGCAAGAATAGGAAATAACTGGCTTGGTCCTGGTCGTGGTCTTTATAGGCTAAGTGGCTAAGCTATAAGGATCTTCTCTTGATCTTTATCATTTTATGAATAAGTCTGCACAGTGTCACAAGTAACAGTTTCTATATTCAGAAATGATAAATGGCTTCTGCCTGAATTAGCATTACAACAGAGTGACACACATCACCATCAAAAACAGTACTCAAAGCTAGAAGTCAATGTGCAGTTTATTGGGCAGGTCAAAATCACAACTGTAACAATCAGATTAGTTTCAGATCTTGCTATTTCAAGAAAAAGGTCATTTTTTTCTTTGAAAGAAAGCAAAAAGGAACACAGCACCTACAGAATTTTAACTTGTCTGAGCAGAGTACTGTGCTATGTGTGAAAGTCAAGGAAGGAAAAGGAGATACTGTGTCTGTATGAGGTACATAAAACTGCAAAATAGAAATGAAGCAACACTGGAAATGCCCAAATAATGGAAAGTGAAGAATTAAAGAATTTTGCACATTAAGACTAACATCAGTATAGTTGCCAGTTTCATCTTTAAACATACTCTGTCTCAGGCATGTTTTCCAATAGTGGTCATCTGTGATGCAGTTTTCTACAAAAGGGAGACTTAGGGAGAAGATATCTGGGGAGTCCTAGAACCATCCTCCACCTACACCGCCTATCCCAGTGCTACTATACAGGTTATCAGCAATAGCAGCTTTATTAGTCAGGATGATAAGCATGATTTTAGTGTGGAAACATGCCACATTTGTAACTCTATCATTGTTTCATTCTTTAGTAAGTTTAAACATAATGCAAGTATTGTATAGTATTGTGGGTAATGCCTAGTAACTTGCAGTAGTAGCCTTGGCACATTCAACTTTTTTTGGTTTTCCTGCATAGAACTACCAAATTAGAAGCCATATTATCAACATCCCTGTACACTGATCTGATGAATATTCCTAAAAAAAAAATAAGTTAACTGAAGGATTTATGTGTCCAGTGATCCCTCTTTCTGGAATATGCCTTTCTAAGGAACCCTGGAAGTTGATGATAAATTCCTTTAAACACAAGGTGCTTAAAATTTTGATTAGTTTTGGCAGATGGCCAAGGTGATAATCTGGTTTTCAGGACAAGAGAACACAGAAGTTGCTTAAAGGCATTTTTTGTTTCTTTATTCTCCAGGTTTACTGTAATGGAGAATGCAGCAGCTTTTGTCAGGGTACACAGCAAATTCTTTTGGAAACAACCATTCTGTCAGGAAGTGTATAAATAGAGACACAAACTAAAAATATATACTTCTGAAGTTCTCAGTATATTTCAAGTTATACGCTCAATCTTTAATGGATTTTTTGTCTGTATATAGCACATTTAAAAAAAAATAAAAAAAAGATTTAAGTGAACCAGCATAAGAAATTATTGTGATATCCCACCTCAGAAAAAAGTCAGGTTCATGCTGTGACTCTCCATGACTTCTCACAATTCATGCTATGACAACATGCTCTGTGGTTTTGAAAGGTTAATCACAGCCCAGTATAGGTTGAAAGAATGTGAAAAGTGATATTAAGTGACATTTAAGGGTTGTGTTATCCTGCTTTCTCTCAGACATCAGGGCTTAGGACTGCTGATTTTATTAATACAAGAATAATCTATATGGAAACAGAGGTACTTCTTAATAGAAAGTAAAAATTGTTCAGAAGCTAGCAAAACAACTTATTCTTCCTAAATCAAAATAGCCCCGTTTCTTTCAGGATATTCTCAAACATGTAATGAACAATTCAAGAAAAACAACAAGGAAAAGGAAGGCACTCCGCATTACTATCTTTTTTGCTCTGTGGTCTAACTAGATTGATCACTAACATTTTGGAAAACCAATTCCATTTCCTTCTTTTCCAGCTCTGGACATAAGTTAGATATCTGAAAAAGATATCTACTCATTCCAGGTAAATGCTCCGACTCCAGAGTTTGCTGGTGTCAGTTGCTTTTGATCTTCACCTGTTGCTTTTGTTCCTGTTTTGTAGGCTGACTGCAGATGAGTGCCTTGACTGTGTCTTGACTGTGTCACTGAATGTATGCAGCTGTACTCTAGAAAATTAAAATTAATTAAATAATGCAATTAAATAAGCAAAACCAAAGAAACTCACCCAAACCTATTGTACAGCTTCAGGCTAGGTATGACCAGCTTCCAAAGCTATACTAAAGTCTCACAGGTGAGACAGTGTGGTTTATGCCATTCCTATGTTATTGGTGTATTTGGAGAATTTACAAACCCTAAATGCTGTAGGAACAGAACACTGTGAAAAGAGTAAGGAAGAAATGGCCCTTTTAGACACTACTGTGTTGAGACTTTATAAGCTTTTCAATCATCAGGAGCCTGAGATGCAGTACTGTTCACCTCAGTATGGATTTGAGGCAAAATGAAATAAATTTAAATGTGTTCTGCCATTTTGCAGTTTCCTAATGGGGTATCCTGCAGTAACCTTTATGTTCTAGCCTTCAAAAATGCACAGGGCTATTACACAAGTTTGGGAATTTTATTTGTTGTGACTTAGAATCTGTGAAGCAAAGTGCCCTTGATGTCATAATATTGTTGTTGTTCTCAAGAACAATGCTCTATGACTGGAGAAGGAATGTTTTGCCCTTAAAAATGGATCATTTTGTTGTCATGGCATATCATCACAGTAGCAAACATTATAATAAAACTAACATGCCCTTCTGCTACTGCCAGACTTTCCCACAAAACTGCACATCAGTGTGATAGGAGAATGAAAGCAAATGTGATATGATAGGTTAATAGAATGTGGATATATTATTCCTGCTTTTGATAGTTTTCATCTATAGTTAAGGAATTTTCTAATACAAGAATTTTCCACTTCTATTTGCATGAAGCAAGTCAAAAGACAGGGAGAGCATAACAATTTCTTAAAACGTAATAGATGCTTTCCCAATCTTACATTAAGTTACATAGTGTAGAGCTTTCCACAAAATCATGGGATTTCTACTTCAATGGCACCAGCAAGAAATGTGATCAAATGATAAGAGTGCTTTACCCTCCATTTTTAAATTTGTGCCACTTCTGCTAAAGGCAGAATCAGTACTCTTGAAAGCTCAATTCACGTAATAGCAAAAAAGGTAGAAATATTGCAGAGCAGCTCATTGTACAGTTTATGCTAATCTTCAGCTGCTTTTGAACATCTTTTGCATTTTCCATAAATTCCCACCAGATATATGTGAATATATATGTATGTATATTTATGTAGTCCCATACATTTCTACTACCTTTGCTCTTCTAGTGGCATAATGGCTAAAAAGACATTGTAGTGTTTAAAATTTAATGAAGAATTTTGGTTCACACAATGAAATTCTAAGAACTTATTTTAACAATAAAACATAGCCAAAATCATTCCTCCCAAGGCAATACTAAAATACATTCTAGAAATCCTTTAATAAACATGATGTAAAAACAATTAGTAATTTATTATTACCCCCTGTCTTTACGTCAAACATCCAAGCCCTGTGCAAAGGGTTTTCTCGTGTTCTTTCATCAACTTTTCTTCAGTTGTATAATATTTTCTTATTAACATAATACAGGGTGTAGGGGTGGAAATAACACGTAATAATTTTTACAAACCTTACAGATGGCAGAAATCAGTGGGTGCAGCTATAGGCATCTTGTCCCCAAGTTGCTTGCAACTTGCGTGATCAGCCAGGCAGCCAGGGGATATGTTCACGCCTGCTAATTAAGCATAGAAATACATTGCTCTCAACACCCTCACTAGCTGGCTTTCCTCTCTTTGTAAATGTAATACGATTACCTGTGCCCAAGAGAGAAACTTTTGGTTTGCTCATATGTGTTGTTTCCTTTCCTGGGTTTCTGGCAAAGCATCTCTACCTTTCCCTGGTATTTGGGAAGAGCGATTGCAAAGTGCCCTGGGGTTTGTGGAGAGGAATGGGGAAAAGGAGAACAACTTGCTTGTGAAGAGGAAGGTGAGAACGAAGAGGTAGAAATCAGTGTACTATTACAGTAAAAGAGAGAGCAAGGGTATTGCAGCAGTAAGGAACTGGATGACTCAGTGCAGGGAACTGAGAAGGCCTGAATATTATAGACTAGTCATCTATTTTATGAAAATTGTCCCGTTTGACAATATTGAAATGCTGCATTTACGGAAATTAGTTTTCGAAGAGGGAATAAAGTATTTTAATCATTACTTTGGAAATGTTACCTCTCCATTTGTGTTGTAATTGCAACTTGTAGCTGATTGTACTGCCAAGATATTGCACTGTTGAAATCAACATGAATCTGCAAACAAATCTGGAACTGTTTGGTCTACAGTGGGAAGAAACTTTGACAGCACTGTCTTTTTATTTTATATAAAAACTGTGGGGTTTTTTTACTATTTATATTAGTTTTATGCTCTGTCACTGTCTCTGAAAATGTTTAAATACTGAAGTATTGCCACAGACAAACACTGTAACTCTAAGTAAGTGATTTTTACTTCATCGGGCCTTGGTCTTTCATCTGTTAAATGGGAATATTTCTATTGCTACTTCTGGACATTTTTTCCAAAATTGTATTCAGATTTGGATTTTTAGCTCTTTGGGATAGGAACAGCAGCTGACTGCAGAAAAGTGCAATAGAGATAAAGAGAAGCCCTTTGTGTTATTGATACAAAATGGATTTTAACATAGTGCAAATACCTGATAATTCTTAGGCAATTTGTGATTATATAAACAGTTCTTCCACAGTTCAAAATAGATGTGATTTTCTGGGTTTAATTAAGCAAAGGTGAGAAGTATGCAGTGGGCTTAATGTTGAAAATACTTTGGGGTTTTATTGCATCTATGCTGATTTGAATCTCTGCATGCTATGCTGTCTACACACATAAAATGGTTATTTTATGGTTCAGGTTAAGGTGCAGCAAAAATTTCATGAGCATAATCATACTTGAAAAATGTTGCCTGTGCATGGAAGGATTCTCCTAACAGCTGAGCCAGGAAGATTTCTGACATTGAAGAATCCAATTTCTTCTTCCACCTTTCTCCAAAGATATCAAAGCCAGTATCTTTTTCATGTAGAATATTTTGTGTACTGACAGAGGTATGCAATTCTTCAAACCTCAGAGGTTTCCGATAAACATTCAGATAACAATAAGCTTGCTAAATTCATTTTATAATCTCGTTAGTCTGTGACCATCTTTTCATTTCAGTTTGGAGAATGGCTGAGAGTAACTGTGTGTTGTAATGCTTAAATGTTATTATGTTTGTTTGATTTCTTGATGCGAAAAACTGTCATTATCTTTGAGGTTTTATATTTTGTACAGATTTCATGTTTGAGGAGGTTCCTATTTTGATCACTCAATTCTGAGTGATTCTGAGAAGTCAGAATATTTTTGGTTTTGTACATTCTTTCACTTATTAATTAAAGAATAGAAAGTTTTGTAGAAATCCTTTGAGGAAAATGTTGTTTACCCATCTTTTGCACAAAATGAATCAACAGTCCTATAAATCACAACTTTATTTATTATAGAGCTCATACTTACTTTCAGAGTGCTGTAAATCCTGTGTGTTGAAGATGTGCATCTGTAGCATATATTATGCCTGCAGCATGCTTCTGTTCCATTCCAAACCCTTTTCAAATCTACATTGTAGAAATATTATCCTGTCATTCTAAGCAAACTCATTAGCGCACCAAATTTACGCCTGCACCAACATTCATCATCTGTTTGCAATGTAGGCGAGTCCAAGCCATCTGCACACTGTAACAAGGATGTCCCATCTACCCTGGCAGTGAGATAGCAAAGCCAGCTCCAGATAGAGAAAAAAGGACACTGTTACAAAGGAAATGTAGATTTATAGTAATGGTGGGGACACACCAAACAGGTCTACACATATCCTGTACTCTGGCAGTGTAGAAGCTAGTTAGGAAGCAGTGTGAAAACACTTGCAGGATTAGGGATTTTAGTCCTTGATTCAGCCTGCTTTGCTCAAAGCAGAGATAATGAGCCTTTCTTATTCCTCTGTATGCCAAACTGTTTCCATAGTTTTTCTCTCTATCTCAAAGAACTAATGAGACAATTTTCCTTCTTCATACCCGACCCTAGAACAACTCTAGTTAGAAAAGCAGCCAACCTTTTGTTTGGCATTATTTTTCATAATTAGTATTATTATTAATAATTATTGGTTTTATTAATAATAATAATTAATTGGTATTATTATTAATAATACAGAAGGTCCTGTCCAGCTCTGCTAGAATGTTGAGCTACAACTTTTTGGTCTATACAGTTTTCAGATGATTCAGCTGTTGAATTCTTAGCAAGTCTCTAGTGAGCTTATGTGAATTTACATTCCCAGAGACTAGTGACATGTCCAGATTTGTGCAGTTTTCAAAGGGCCAATGACAAAATTTCACTGGCATGTCCCTTAAGAGTTCAGTTGCCTACTTCAGAGAATGCAAGGTCTGACAAACCTAATTATATATATATTGCTGTTTAATGATGATGTGAAACAAAGCTATTTTGTGGGGCTTGGGAAGGATCAAACAATGGGAAAGTGCTAGCTAGTAAAAATGTTCTTTCCTCAAAAGTCATTAAGAAAATGATGACTAAAAGTTTTGAACTGAAGAAGACCAGAACTTGGTAATTGTTCAAAATAGGTAATGCCAAATAGAATAATATCTAGTTAGACCTCAAGACATTTTCTTTATCTCCAGGATATTAGTGACAAGTGATAAAGATTCAGCAATCATATGTTTCCATATTTACACCATTCTGAATGTGTTAAAGAAAGTGAACGAAGGAACTTTAATCGGTACTTCATGGCCAGACATTCTTGATTTAGAGTTCTGATTGATGTGTCTCTTTTCATTCTTAAAATAATTTTATTCACTAGGCATCATTGGGAATCCAGTCTCAGAAAAGTTTTGCATGTCAGCAATGATAGTCTAGTAGATGTTTTTTCTGTAACATAATTACAAGTTTCCTTTTATTACAATATTCTGCATTCCCTGATTTAAATAGTTTTAATAAAAACAAATTAGCGGCGCCAAAAATTAGTGACATTTTTCAGTAAGTACATACCTATTCTGTATGCTTTCATTTAGTTTACCTGTACTGTAATACAAGAATAGTATTTACATATTGCTATTGATGTTACCTTTAAGAGTAGTTATATGCGGAGCATTCTAAATACATAATTTTATTGTTCTGTATGCTATTTTTAAGAATGGCTACCAAATCTCCTGTAAGTGAGGCCAAATGTAGTTCTGTATTCCTTTAATTTAAAGACAGTTCTAGAAAGATCCCCATATATACTATGCACAGGCCATAAGTAGTTGACGTTCATTCTATGATTCATCTTAGGAAATGTTTTGACATCAGGGACTCCTTTGGCCCACCTGAGACTCCCTGAATTTTCTGGGAAACAGTAACACCTGCAGTTTGTCACTAAGAGCTAAGGAAATAAGTCAGGAAGTTTCTAACCTATAACAATAATACTATTTTACTGTCAGGAACGATTTTCCAGCTTGGACTATGTAATCTAGGATAAGCTTCCATGTTGAAATTGTTGCACCACCCATGTATTAAATCTTTTTAGGTTAACTACTTGCATGTGACATAAAGAGATACTTCTCAACCTCCCACAGTTCTTGAGAGCAGTACTTACATATATATATATATATATGTGAAGGAGACAGTTTCCTTCTGCACACATACAAACATTTTCCACACACACACACACCTGTAGTCACTGAGGCAGGAAAAGGAAGGATAGATGTAGCCAGCTCCTGCTATCAAACTGAACTGAGTAAGATGAAGACCAGTGGATGCAGTCCTTTTCATATAAGCCAAAGATGTTTGCAGGGAATTTCTTGAGAACAGTAAACTGAAAATAATCATAGGCTGTGTGGCACTAAGAGGTTACTGAAGTTCTATGGTGTTCATAGTTTATTGCCTTAGAACTAGTTATTGGTCATTTTTGTATACTGACATCCATTATGATAGTAATTATTGTAAGAGCTTGTGCTTGCAAATGCCATGTATAAACTGTGCTGGGGAAAAGACCCTTAACAAAAAGTGTGGTAAGCTAACAGAAAAAAAAAAAGAAAGAGAGAGAGAAACTATTTCAATTCAGGACATCAATTAACATTGATTTGCACTGGAGTGCGTTTGAAAGTACATGCAATATTCACATACCAAGTGAATTCATTAAAGACCAGTGTGATTACAGTGAATGTCAAATGAATTAATAACAATGGGACCTTTAAGTGTTACCATTAATTTCACAGTGTGTTGCTGTTTTATACTTATGGGCTCTGAAGCTAAATGACACTCTACAGTTGCCCTAGTAGATTAATTGTGCATTAATAATCTATGGGTGGGCCAGCAATCTGGTGGACACATTTCATTGACACTTGGATACTAAAGATCATCACTTCCAGTTTTCAGTCAGGAAAGTCATTTTAGCTTTAAAATAGGCTCATGCCGTTTCTTCTATATTTGATTAGAGTTTTTAAAGCAGCATTAAGTTTTGGTATTCTAGGTCCATATGCAAAGTTAAGCTTGATTAAAGAATTAAACCCTTCTTTGGGTTTTGTTGTTTTGTTTTGGTTTGGGTTTTTTTTCCTGTATGTAGCTCTTTGTCTGGGAAATATGCCAGGGATTTCTGCTTTCAGGTAGACATCCTGGTCTGTTCAGGGCATTTATTTTGTAATCCTGAAGGTTTTTCTAATCCTAGAAATGTTCCACCTGTTACTGGTTTGGCTCAGAAATATTTCTAGCATGTTATACATACTCTCATGTAATGTTGAGCAAATACTGCCAGTTTGTGATGATGTCACACAGAATATACACACATGCCCATACATAGATAGACATGTAGAATTTGGACAGCTACTCC
The DNA here is from genome assembly GCA_002631895.1 of Agapornis roseicollis. Lineage (NCBI taxonomy): Eukaryota > Metazoa > Chordata > Aves > Psittaciformes > Psittacidae > Agapornis > Agapornis roseicollis. Next base: position 114,764 of record NDXB01012174.1, read on the forward strand.
TGAGGCTACATATAAGGGCGTAGGAAAGTAAAGCCAGGTCATTAATCAAAATATTCTGTATTTGATATATTTATGATCTATACATTGCTGTGATTTCCATTGTATAAATCAAATATTTATTGCATAACACTGGTAAATTGCAGGAGAAAACACAGTCATATTTTGCACTTGTTGAATCAAATACACATTCACAAATTCCCTATTCTTCAGCTGCTGATACATTTTATGCTCCTATGTATTTATATTTGTGTTTGATTTAATACATGAAGATAGTCACTTGTTCATCCCAGAAAAAAAACAATAACAACAAAAATATCCCAACACATTTCAATGTCCATGTTTTCCTCTGTGTGTGTATATATATAAAAAAATAGCAAGAATTCAGACTTATACATAAGCTGTAGTTTTAAATTACACGAACACAGCTGTATACCTTTAATGAAGGAATAACAGCAGTCACAAATAAGGAGAAAAAGGAGGAAAATGTGTGGGAGTTCCTTCACCCCTCCCTGTCAATGAATGAAATGGGAGATCCCAGGCCAGACGGGAGTAGTGGGCTGAAGTATAAATAGCCTGTGCTGATGATCCTGAGCCCCATCTAAAGCAGCAGTACTGTCAGCAGGGCTGCCTACATCCCAATATAGCTAGCCATAGGTAAAGATGTTTTCTCCATAAGCCAGATCTCCTGATCTCTTGCTAAGCTTAAAGGATCCTGTCCTTGCCTCCCTCTACATTTGCAGCATTGCTTGATCTGTCTTGTTATGAAAAGAAATATATTAGGCAAGTTTTGTAGGCTGTGGTAAACTGACTAGTTTTATTAGACACAGTAATAAAATAATCAACAGTGGGACTTAACAAAATACTGCACTGAAACCATTCTTATTAGAAATATAACAGTTATGAGGTTTGAAACAGGCCTAAAAGCTTTTCTTCAAAAGACTATCATGGAACAGTGAAATGAAAAATACTGACATTTGGTAGTTGTCATTTCATGTAACTAGGTATTCAAAATTGACACTGAGAACCTCAGGTGGTGCTTTTATTTGCATGACTTGATAGGACTTCCTTGAAAACCCATCTTTTTAAACATCTCTGACACTGCTCCAGAGCTCTCCATTCATAAGATAGTATCAGCGGTAATCCCAGAGAAGTAAAGTGGAAGCAATAAAAGCCTTTATTAGTCTCATTATTAAATATAGTATATACTATGAGAGTATTCTTGATGAATTTCAGATCTATTCATAGTGCCCCCAGCCTAATTTTGTTGTAGTCAATTGATGGATTTCACTTCACTTGGGAAAGCTCCTTATTCTTGGTAGAGACATCTGAAAGTCCAGTCTTCAGCCTATCTTTGTGGTATTTCATGTATCTGTTACATAGAAATCGGTTTTCCCTTGGGACAGAGATGCAGGTTAATGTTTTGATGGAAAAGGGTTGGGGAAATTAATTTTTCATCCGTTCTATTATTTCCTGCTATTTTTTTTACCATTTGGATACCGTCCACCTCCATCCTCCCGGTTTATTAGCAACAGCTATGTGCCCACACACTCCCTTCACCACTGACATGGGTGATAGGCTTTTTGGAAACTAAATATTGCTCTATACTTACTTAGACTATTGGAAGCAGTGGCATTTCTCTCTTCCTCTGCAGCTGATAGCAGTGCATCAGTTCAGCCTATCTTAGTTTAAGGCAAGTGGTGCAGAAGTACATTCCCAGTTTTTTCTGTTTGTCTTATGTTACTTCTCTGGCAGGCCAGCTCCTTTAGCTCCCTGTCCTCTTTAAGAAACTAAGGACCTAACAAGAAAAATACCTGAGGCAATGACCAAGCCTAGTATCTGGCTAAGCGGTTTGCTCTGATGTTAGCAATTCGTAGCTCAGCAGTATCATCTAGGTAGCTTGCAAAGACCTCATTTGTATCTCACCTGTTTATGGGGGTTTTCACTTTTGAAGATCAGCTACATTCGCTGCATATAAGCACAAGCAATGTATTTATGTTGCATAATATAAATTTTCTGGGGATTGGTGAGGGGATGGTTTCCAGTTAAAAAATACTGAATTGGAAATACATTTATATCCTGAGCAGGGAGCTCAGAAGCACTGTGAAGTCACTAATTTTAGGGAAAGTTTTAGTTGTGAATGCTTTTTTGACAAAGGGCTATACTGCTATGTAGTCTTTCAGAGTTCTGGCCATAACTCATTATTCCTTCTGCTTACAACATGATACTAAAGAGAAAAACAAACAAACAAACAAAAAAAAAAACCACCCAGCCTTAGAAGATTTTCTTTCTTTTTTCCATTTTCTTTTTCCTTGTGAAATCTTCAATCAATCAGTCATTTGGAGTTTTCCTCTTAATGCTCCTCAGTTTCGAATAGATAAGACTTTCACTGACGTAAATGGTAAAAAAAGACAAAAATGGAAGCAAATCTTTACCCTGGATACTGGAAAATGGTAATGATATCATCTGTAACATAGCCACATTCAGAATTTTTTTTTTTTAAGATTTGAAAGAATTGGGAAAATCTTCTGTTAAACCTTCTAGCTTGAGCAGTAGAAGATTTTTCAGCACATTGAATTACTAGATCCTAGCAGAATGGATAAACTCAATACAATGTGCATATGTTTTAGTCTTAATTTAAAATAAAAACAGTCCTCAGTTATCAAGGGGAGGGAATGGATTAGTATAAAATCTTCTGCTAAAGAAAGCAAGGTGCATAGAAGAACCTTGCAGTTTTAAGTGACTGACTGAACTGAAGAAAGAGGAACCCAAACATGAAAATCTTCCATTTCCTATAGTCACAAGAACAGACATGTGCAGCTCTGTTAGAATCTGGATACTCACCAGGGATCTTACTGGCTCAATGCATCAAGAAGAAATGTCTGTCAAGCTCCTACAAACTTTGCTTCCCCAAACAACTGCCATATGCCAGAACTAACAGCATAAAGACACTATGAATCGAGCCCCAGAATTTTGAGATTTAAAGGTCTTTGTAGCTCTCAGAAAAAAAATCTTCCAATAAGACTTTTCATTTCCTCAGTTGCCCAGGCATGTCACATTAGCAGCAGAGTGATCAGTAATGCAAATTAAACCCTTTAGACTTTTGGTTTGATGATACTCTGCCATTAGAGGAAGTTCAGGTCATGGATCAGAACACTTTGTCCTGTCCAGGAAGGCATTAAGCAGACTGACAGAGGGCTCCACACTGTCAGAGTGTATCCTCACTGCCAGTGTTTATTCCGATATTACAAAGTTCCCTGCCTGCTGTGAAGCATCATCATTAAAAAAGTACTTAAAGAAGCTGTTTCTCTCCCTTCATCTTCACTAAATGTCTCAGTGACATAAGCCTAACAATTCTTTGGGGTTGCTTTAAGCTGTAGAGTGGAAGACTGCTTTACTTGCCCCTGAAACTCCCAGACTTCAGTTCCCACACACATCAGCTTCACCCTGTTTGTGAGCCTGCGCGCCAGGAAATCCATGCAGAAGCACTGTGTCAAATGATTAAATAAATAAATAATGTGCAGTGGGTCTGGAGCCAAAAATACTCTCCCCTTGCACCACTGTGAAAGGTAATAGGGAAGGAAGCTTGTGCTCTGATGCTACTGTTAGCAATGAAAAGGCAAGGACAGTAAGCTGGCATCTATTGTCATCTAATATTACATCACAGCAGCTCATGACAAATATGTCTGAAATCTTATTTTTCTGAACCTATTTACCGATGCTTCCCAACACAGATGGAACCCTTTCTTCCTGCATATATTAGTTCATTTGTTATTTATGCATTTCTGATCTTTGTGACATTTTGTCCTTTGGCCTGCTACCAAGTCATTTTTTAAACATGTTCTGAGAAAAGGTGGCCCTTGCCCTGCAGTGAGCCTCACAAATCCCTGACACACACATATGCATTTTTTATTGTTCTCACATGTTGCTTAACAGTCTGCGTGATTCCCGCTTTACAGCACAGCAGATGGATTCCTGCATAGCGGTGAAACAGATGAGAAGTTCAGATCAATTGTTTTATCAACAATCAGTTGTAGATAAAAATCATTTTAATGAAAGAAATTAATGGTGTTTGCAAACATGATGTTAATTAAAGAACATAGCTTGGGCTTTTTTCCCTCCTTTTTTCCCCCTGCACACAATTTTTGTTACCCATGACATCTTTCATTATTGACTCATGCCCCAAAGAAAAGGCGATTAAAATCTGCTTTTGTTTGATGTAGCTTTTATTGAAGAAAGAAATAGATCTTTCTGAAGCTTCCTGGTGAGATGAAAGTCTAATTATCTCCACAAATGAAAGGAAAAGCTTTAATTAGGCCTGTGCTGAATCTGCGCACTGTGAATTTGTGCATTGTGATGGATGGAGCCCACATCTCCTCAGTGACTGCAGTTGAAATAATGAAGAAGAAGAAGAGGTAACCTGCTCCCATGATCCAGCTGGCAGAGCTGACTTGGAGGTACACCTGTGTTGTGAGAGTGTGCCCAGAGCAGCTGCCACAGGCCATGTTTCTGTGCAGTGCATTCGGCTGTTTTACAGCCTCCTCCTGAGCTTTGATCTCTTTTCAGACAGCAGGGGTCCTAACAAATCAAGCTTTTCATGTTTCACTCAGTTTCACTCTTTTGCTTCACCATACATACTTGAACTCCAAAGAGGATGGATAAAATATTGTCTTTTTCTGAAGCAATTAATGATCAGCAGCGGACACGACTGAAGTGGGCATTTTGCCTTTTGTGAGGTGTTTTCAAGTTGACTGTGGGGTAGAGACTGCAAAAGAATCAGAAATGGCATTTATTTATTTTGCCATTTCATTAATTCCCTATTTATGCTTTTGACAACCTTCGTGCATAAGATTTCATGTGCTATGCACTTTGTTTTGCAGTGCTGTAGTGTCTACCCTGTTAGGAAAGGTGACATTCTACGATAGCGTTAGACTGCTAATGGCCTCCAGGGAGAAATCTGAATTATGACAAATAATGCACTATCCCAGATTTTATAACATTTCTAATCTATTTTACCACGTTGCATGCAGCTTACTCTGTCTTCATGTAGTCCACCTGATATCAGGAAGGTCAAACAACTACTTATTCACATCACTTGCAGCCAGCATATTCTTCTTTGTGAGTCATAAAGCACCTTTGACATCAAGGGCAGTCAAGGAGATTACCTCCACACCTTTCTAGACAGGATAGCGTAAAACCAGCAAAGAAGTAATTGAAGACAAAGTTAAATCAGCATCAGCAATCTAATCTTTTATTCTTTCTGTCAGTATATTCTGTGTTGTTTAGAATAGATTGCTTTAATTGTACCAGTCTCTGGAATTGAGGAGCTTAGCAACCAACTGGAAACATGCGGTAGTAGAAGGATATGGGATAAATGGGAATGCATCCCCTGTTGATTTATTTACTTAAGGAAAGGAGGCATCTGGAAAAAAAAAAAAAAAAAAAAAAAAAAAAAAAAAAAAACCTCCCAAAAAAAAAAAACAAGATGTTTGCCTTTTAAAAAAAAAATACAGAAAAATATTTTAAAAGATATTAT
>NDXB01012174.1:136625-160514 GCA_002631895.1 Agapornis roseicollis
AAAAAAAAAAAAAAAAAGGCAAGACTCTTAAATTGTACCAACCAATCCATCTGTTCAGACTGGGAGCCCTGCAGACCTGGCAGACCTTGAAGGTTTATCAGTGTTCATTTTGGCTTTCAGAAGTGTTAGTATTCCCAGTGGATCAGAAAGCTCTAGTTTATGTGCTAGGAAATATATTCCCAAAGTAGATGTTTAATTTTAAAATATATATGGTCTTTATAATCCAAATTCTATAGTGCAGGATATTTTATAAAGCCTATTTCTGTATAAAACAGCAAATATAAAAGATTTGAACCATTAATTAAACATTGGTTTAGAGGAGAGAAGAGAGCAGGAAGCAAAGTGTTCAAACATGTATGCCCATGACTTGTAGCGGAGTTGAAAAGTAACTGATTGTGTATGGATAATTGCCATGACTCAGTTTGGCAGACCCCTATTGTTATCAAAGCTGCAAGGCTGCCTCTTAAACTGTTCAAACATGGATCTCCAACATTCATGTCAAGAAAGGCCAGCTGCTCTGTTAAAATTCATTGCCTCTTTGTTACGAAATGTGTATCTTCTCTCTGTGTCACTATTTCTGGTTTGGTTTTGTTTTTTAAGAGAATGGTTCTACAATTTGCTTTCTAATGCAAGGTCACTAATCTGAAGTGTCTGATACCGAGTCACCTGGTACTGGCCTAATAGTTTTCTATATCTGCATAAAATAAACATCACTGGGAGTAATCCCTACAGAAGTCTATGTTTCTTTTTTATGCTGTAGGTCTCCCTCATCCTTTCCATATAAAAGGTTTTTGTGTACAAATTGTGTACAATCAAAATTAATGTAGCCTGAGTGAAATAAGGGGATTTTAAGAGTGAAAATTATACCCTTTAAAGTTGAAGAGTAAAAATGTTGCAAGTGTGATCAAAATAAAGGTTACTGTACAAATCACTGCTCTTAAAACTCAAATCATTTAGAAAATTGGAAAGGTATGAAACCTTTGAGGGGACCTGAAAGCAAAATTCATAGAATCTAATGCTTTGTTTTCCTTAAAATAAAAATATCAAGTGACAGGGAAAGTAGGATGTTTATGTCTGAATCTAGTTATATATATGCTTGACTGCTACTGTCATAACTCTTAAACAAAACCACACATTTGTAAACTAGAGTGCATTTACCAGCATTTGCTGACTGAGGTAAAATCAGCTAAAATATGTGGGCAAAGAAGTTTCATTGTGGTCTTAGACTCTCAACTTCTGATTTTATTTTTTTTTGTTTTGTTTTTGTTTTTTGTCAGCCTAACATTGTCACTTACTTGTAGAATTTTATCTGATATTGTCTGAATTGCATTTATGTGAAAAAGGGGTTTAAAATTCTGCAGTTGAATTTGAATCATTTCATATCCATTTTTATACTTGCTTATCGAAACACTAATGGCTGAACACCAAGTAACAAACCTGACCTTAGTATAGGCCACGTAATAGTTGTTTTGACACACTGAAAATGATACCTGGGGCAGAGTAAATTGAATTCATCTTTTCAGATGAACATACATAAAGAATTTTTACACATGTACCATTTTTATTACTGGAATAACATAAAATTGAATTTTTTATTTTTGAAACCTGCAAATTTCATATACAGTGTGGAAATGATTCTAAATAATAAATCAAAACACAAATCCTGCCAATCAGGAGTCAGGAACGTGAGGCATGAAAAACTTTCTAATTTAATATAGAGTAGTATCTCCTGCATAACTTCTGTCGTCTGATCAAACCATGCTTTTTAACCTCAAACAAGGAAGGGGGGAAAAAATCCAGCCTTGGTAGAAAGGACAGCTGTCCTTTAATAGAAATGGAAATTGCTTAATACAGAACTTTAAAAAAAATCCCAAAAAAGCAGTAGGTATTTCTGAGCTAATGGTTAATCCTACAGGTAAGCTGTGCAGCTAAAGTATGCAAACCATTCAGGAAAGATACAGGAAAGTAAGTAAGGACTTGGAAGGTGGGGAGAAGACAAAACAAAACCCAGAAGAAATAAAAGATGAAAGAAGAAGTCTAGATCTTCTAACTGGGACAAATACAAATAGGGCCGCATTGTGATGGTTTAACCCCACCCAGCACCTAAATAACACACAGCTGCTTGCTCAATCCCTGCCTGCATTGAGATGGGGGAGAAAATTGAAAGTAAAGGGGAGAAAATTGAAAGTAAAGGGGAGAAAACTGATTGGTTGAGATAAAGACAACTTAATAGGTAAAGCAAAAGTCACACATGCAAGCAAAAACCAGAAGCAAAACAGGGCATTTCCCATTAGCAGGGAGGTGTTCAGTCATCTCCATGAAAGCAGGGCTCCGTCATGCATAATGGTTACTTAGGAACACAAATGCCGTAACTCTGAATGGCTCCCCTTCCTTCTTCTTCCAGTTTTGTATGCTGAGCATGATGCCATATGATATGAACTATCCCTTTGGTCAGTTGGGGTCAGCTGTCCTGGTTGTGTTGTGTGTGTGTGTGTGTGTGTGTGTCCCAGTCCTTGTGCACCCCCAGCCTCCTCACTGGTGGGGTGGTGTAAGGAACAGAAAGGCCTTAACTCTGTAAGCACTACTTGGCAATAACTAAAACATCCCTATGTTGTCAACACTGTTTCCAGCACAAATCCGAAACATAGCCCAATATAAACTACTATGAAGAAAATTAACTCTATCCCAGCCAAAACCAGCACACACATTTACAGTGCTTATTAAATGGAAACAATTTGTGAAGCAGCGTGCTTTTTTCACTCCCTCTAATCTTAGCAGATGTGGATGTGAAATTTATCTGTACTGATATATGAAAAAAACTCCCAGCTTTCCGTTTTCTAGCAAATGTAAATTATAACTTGCAGTGCTCATGGTATCAATCTGTATGATGATTTAAGACAGACAGACAGACATGGCAGCAGTATAGGACTCTTTGCTCTAAATCTTTTACTCTCATTACAGACTGATGAGAAAAATATTTTATTTTTATCATCCTTGCTGTGGCTTCAGATCTTGAAGATAAGGTCCAGACTTGTATTTGACTGGTTAGAGGCCCTGCTACCCAAGGTTAGAGATGCAGCCTAAGAACCTGTATTACTAGAGAGGGTAGAGTCAAAGTCAAATTTCCTTAAAAATGCTATTTTACAACTTTTACTTTTTAGTCTAATACTAATTTAGCATGATAAGGATAAGAAAAGTGGGCTCATATAATACTCATCTTCTGTCTAGGGCAGAAGTCAGGGTCAAAATGGCATTCTTCTTATCTTGAAGTTGACGCAGCAAAATGAGTAAATTTTGTTCATGCAACATTTCTGTGTGGACCTTGACATTCTTCATTTCCTGATGACAAATTAATCCAGTGGGAGACCCAACAGCTATTAGAATTTGGTAAATATCATAAAGGACCAAAGAGCAAACTTTTAAGAGTTTACAGTACTGTAACTGAAGGAACTGCACTCATCTAGTCTTCCTAGTACCTTAAGCATTGTTCTTTTTTGTAGTTCACAAACCTCAAACCTGAGCAAGTTGTAGAAAACATTGTATGAAGTTGTTTACTTAATTTGTCCAGTGGATAGGAAATAAATAATGAATACATTTTTTTAATGCTGCATCCTAAATATGATGCTGAAGTGTATTAAGGTATTTCTTTGACAAGCCAAGAAAAACATACTTATTTAAGGAAGGACAGCAAAAAGACTAAATGACCCTACACATATTAGGTAATAAATAAGTCCGATGAATAATTGAAATCTTGTACTATGTGGACATCAATAGATTAATTTTTACTAGGGAACTTATTTCCAGTAATGATCTTGGGAAGTAATCTCTCATCAGCAAGCTGTCATGATGAAGGAGAAGATTTTAGACTTTTGCTTAAAGTTGTACTAAGTGTGCTATGTTCTTTTGTGCTCTATATAATTTTCTCCTTCAATTGCATGCAAGGCCAAGCTAGCAATACTTATGAACTATTAAAAGCTCCTTCAAAAACCTGACAGTTTGATAATTCAAACAACACCTAACACATTTTGAGATGGCACTGAACTTTTAATTTCTTTTTATTTTTTTTTTTTTTTTATTAATAGAGAAAAGCATTTCAGTATAAACATTACTTTTCATAACATGAAAGGGAAATTGATCTTTAGTATCTGTTGGTGAAGACAGGAAAAGTTGGTCTTGAAATGCAGTATTCTTTGGAAGAATCCATTCATAAGGCCTTCTTGGAGAACTTTAACACTAAACAGAAAGGCCAATAAATCAGTAGACAATATTTTACTCTGAAATACAGAGATAACTGATTACCTGTTTGGGCTTTGGTTCATCAATCAGGATCCAGTATTCTGAGTGTTCCTACATCACTGTTTCTTACAATGTCTTTGTCTGTCATTCTAGTTTGAAAGCCATAATTTTTTCCAGATATGTAGCTATGTATAGGGGTAGGATTGTGCCTACTGCAGTCTGAATTAGCACCCTTCTATTAAGATTTCTTAGAATCTATTTTGGGGGAGGGGAAGAGTATATATTAAATAGCATAAAACCCTAAAAGTGCAGCTGTACTATTTGATGCTTTGCCTAGTATAGATTAGAGCATAAAGACTGTGATTACAAAGACTAATTGTTACATTTAAAAAACCCTTGAGAAATAATTCCTGCTAGTCTGTATGTCAGAAATTTCAAGTTAAAAGACATAATATGTTTAACTAAAACCCAGCTAATTAGAGCAGAAGTAGATTCCCACTCAAAATCTGAGATGATGTTGTACACAATAGATCTGTTAACTTGAGAAAATTGAAAGCTGAAGTAATCAAATGAGGAAGTTGGTTTTCTTTCTTTTTTTCATCTGTGTTTTTTGAGAGATTCAGGTAAATGTGTCTTCCAATTTGGTTCTCTTACATTCTTACAGGTAGGGTAGCCAAATCTATGAAATAATACCTCCACTCTGAATCTTAGAAAAGTTTAACCTTGTCTGGTCTTCTCTGAGTGCTGTAAGGAATTGACTAACTTGTAAAATTACTCATTTCAAATTCATATGCTTATAATATTTTCTAGTTTTGAGGGAATTGTTCTGAAATCACACACCACTTTACATTTAGAGTTAAGAAGTCATATATTCCCTCTCTCAAACTGTATTTGCAGATGGTCTTACTATTGTCATTACAGAATCACAGAACTGATTTAAGAGAGATAGAAAAATCTGTCATGAGAAGGTCTTCACTATAGTATGCACATTATTTGGCTGTTGACACCAGTTAGAAGCAAGATCCCTTGGGAGGAGCAACCATACCAATAGGACAGCAAAAGTCAGTGTTAATTAGAAGCATTGTTGGAACTTCAGTGAGGAAACAAATAGTCAATAGCTGCAGTATCTCCTCAGTCTTAAACATGGTCTCCCTCTCATGAAAAATGAAATATTTAATTACAGTAGTATGTGAGAGACTCAGCTGCTCATGTACCTGCTCATTAGCAGTTTGATAATTTCAGTCTGGTTTTGATAAAGGAGATCTTCTGTTATACAAAATTTGTTGAAGCTCTTTTGAACTTACTGGACTAGTGACTTCCAAAGAATTTTCACTATGTAGTTCTTTCCTTACATATTTTGTTGCAAGTTAGGGACTCGATAAGGAGAGCTAAATTTTCCCCCCATTTTTTAATTCACAACTTGGGTTGTGTTTCTGACTGTACTTATGTTTGTTTTGTCCAAGGACAACAAAATTCTGAGACCATTATCATCAATCTCTTCCTTGTAATTGCTGTCTTCCCCCAGTTCAACATGATAAAGAAAAAGGCTTTTTTTTGTATGCAATGGAATATTTTAACAGTCTTAGACATGTGTGCTAAGTAGTATTCATTTATTCTTTGGTAATCTTTCCTGTCCAGATCTCTGAATGTGGTGTCGTCTTCTTAAGTTGTAAGCAACAAATCTCCATCCTCATGTGAGTTAATTTTCTAATCTGTTCTACTTCCCTACAAAAGTACTTATTTTTTTCCAGTAGGAAGACTTAAGGAGGAATAAAAAAGAAAGGCTTGTCTAGTGGAAAAGCAGCAACATAGGACAGACAACTAAAAAAAGGGGTTTGTTTGTACTGTAGTTCTTCAGTGAATATATAAAACCATTAACTTCCTGAAATGAAAACCTCTATCTGTTTTCATGCAGCAAAAGATATAGTAGATCAGTAGAATCTGTGGAGTTCCTGGCCACAGAAAGGTCACTATGCTGTCTTTACAATTGTATCAGAATATTTGTGCCCTTGAATAAGGGTACAAATGGTTACTGGTCAAAGTCTTTTTAAAAGAAAGAGACAAAATAAGTATCATTAGTCCTTGGGTTTATTCAGGAACTGTAATGAATACAGTATTCTCTATTGCAGGAAAAAAAATCGAATAATTTATGGTAATCTCTACAATAATAAATGTACATATTCGAAATTACTGTTCTTAACTGCATTTAATTATTCTTTGTATCGTTATCATCAATACTTTTAGAGTAAGGTTAATAGAAATGATCAAAAAGTGACTGATAAGAGCTAAACACACTTTATTATTCTGCACATGATTAGAAATAGATTTTGAAAGGCAAGATCTGAAATTATCAACAGCTACTAACAGAAACAAAAAAAGCAAACCTTATTACTACTGTGTGTGGGTCCTTTTTTCAACCACCCAAGTTCACTTTAATTTATTCTTCCATTAACTCACTGTGCTGCCTACTTCTAGCCCTTGCTGAGCAAACTTCAAGAGCTGCACCCAGCATGTGTCCTGTAGCTCAGAACAGGAAGCACTTTGGCACTCTGTATTCATGGGGAGAAATGGGAGGGGGAAGAAAGTCCATGGGAAAAAAAGAGAGGAAGAAAGAAAGAAACCTAATGCATAGGTTACTAATAGCTGTTCTGTGTTAAACTGAGCACAGAAATTAGGCATTTTGCTTACTGTTAGGTGGGATGAATCTGTTTCTATACAATCAGTTACTTATTTTTACAATGTTGGCATTGTTCTGGATGCATTAACTAGGCAATGGTTAATGCAATGTCAAATTCCAAATACAAAATAGGTTTTGCTTTGTATGCACTTCTGTGAAAGGCACTCCCTCCTCACAACTCATATATTCAGATGAAAATAGAATATATTTATCCCTATACACGTTGTATTAATTTACAAGAAAACATAAGCTTTGTGGAAAAAAAGCACACAGCTGGTCAGATGGAGGGAAACAGAGGTGGCAAAAGCTTTTAGTCTTCTTCCTTCCTCAGTAAGATTATAAGCATTTAAATGCATGCAGTAGAAGCAGATGAAATTACATTCTCTGACACTTTATAACACTGAACCAGATATGTGATTGATTACAAGGTGGTACAGCTGCTGGCATTTTTTGTCGGCACATTGTTATGATACAGTTCCTTAGGTGAACTTCAAGTACATCAGTGACACATGCAATGTTTTGACACTTTAGTGATTTCTAAGCTAATAATTTATGAGAGCTTTTGGAGCCAGTTATTAGGTTTGTCTCAGGAGAGATTGATTTCCTTTTTTAATCCTCAGTTTGTTACTGTATGCTCTGTTTATCTCATCTTATTTTGCTAGAAAATAAATACATAGAATTTTAATTCCAGAATATCTACTCTAACTATGTGTCATTACTTTAACAAAGTTTCCTATATGGAATGCTTGGATTTGAGAATGCCAGTGTAGCACATAAGTCTAGAAAAAGGTAAAGAATATCTGGAATGAAGTACCACAAATAAACTTAATTTTAAAATAGCTAAAACTATAAAAGAAATAGCATTAACAAGAAGTTTAATATCTTATTTGTGAGACTGTTAGGCTCAATATGCTAATACTGTCTGGCAGATTGAATCTTCTCATATCTACACACCAGTGTAAACCAGAAGAAAAAGCACTGAAATGGGCTGCATTTATCTAGCATGTCCTTAGTTTTCTTCAGGAGCTCAGTAGCTGAAATAAAATCAAATACAGTGATTGGGACACTCCAGAGAAGTATTAGCTGATAAAAAACTGAAGGTCTTTCTCTTCCAAAGTTCAGTGTGTATGCAGTATGAAATCACCCAACTAAAGAATTCTGAAACATAACTGGAAGAATAGTGAAGAAAAGGAAAAAAGGAAATAAGTAATTGTCATAATCACAATTAATCACAATGTGATATATTCACTTAAAATCAATTTAGAAATATAGAATAACATCAACAACTCTGGAAAGCAGAAATTCCAGTGAATCCATGAAAATTCTGTTTGCTGTGTTTTGCCACTGAAATTACTGCAAAATAATCATACTTTTTTTCCTTATATTTCTAGACAATTAAATTGAAATTCAAATCAAAGTGATCAAATTAAATGTTTTATTATTATGCTATAAAGCTTTAATTATCTTAAAGCTTTATAACACCTATATCAACACTAGTACAGTATCAACTTTTTACAGTATCTTATGCCTTTCTTTAAAAAACAGGTGTACTCATTAAAGAGCATTATCTTTTTGACTAGGCAAAAAGAGTGGCATCTCTTCATAAAACATGAGCACATTTAAAGTGTGTAAGAGGTCTAACATGTCTTCCACTGAAAGGCAGTGGAAGACATGAGATTAGCACAAATGAGTTGATTTCAAAGATTTTACTACAAGCAGACAAGTTATAAGGAAAGGATGACTAAGAAGTTATGTTGTTATTTCAAACAATTGTGTACTTGCAATGACATTGTTTCTATTATTCCTAAAGTTAAAAAGCCAAATGTATTTTTGGCCTAACTGCAGTGATACTAGTAAAGCCACTCCAGGGATGAATTTGGTCCACTGCATTTTGATTCCACATAATGCAGAGAATTTCACAGATAATTACTACACCTAAACTCTGGTCCTCTAAACAATATGTAGGAGAATTAATCCCACAAGAAATTAAGTTTGATAATGAGAAAAAATGAATTATCAGATTTTGTCAGACTGCTAGAAGAAAGATAACTGTGTGGCAATGAGCCTCTCTGGAAAAACAGGTGACAGATGAACTGCCTAGGAGTTGCAATGAAATATGCCCATTTTTCATCTCTGTAGTCCCAAAATACAAAACTCATGGCCCGTTGATTTGTTTAGTAAAAAAAGGAGCTTTCTTCTTACTGTATTGCATGTGAAGTAATTAGAATGCTTTCAAAATATTCACTAGAATTGTTGGAGTTTTTTTGAAGTTCTACTTATTTTTGCTGTCAAGAATTACTGCTCAGTCATTCTTCCAGTAGATTTTCAATATACATGCAGGATCTATGAATTGAGCAGTCCTACAAATCACAACAAAATCCTTTGCAGTTGACCCACTGTTTGGGTTACAGAATATCCCTCAGCTTTTTACTACCAAATCTGCAAATTCATGCAACTGGTTCTGCTAGTGCTTGTGAACTTGCAAATGTAATACGTGAGCCTACATATTACTATTGGAAACATGTAATTAAAAATAAATAAATTAGCAAGGAGAGAACAGCATCAAAAATACTAGACAGATTTAGTGTTGTGGAAAAGAAATCTACTTCGAAATTTCTGATTTTGTCATATATAGATGAGAAATATACAGTCAGTGCTTAATATTGGCTAGTGCTCAGTTCTTCCTAGTAACATTCTTTTTGATCACCCTAATAATATACTATGAAGTGTCACTCTGTGGGATGCAGTTAAAGCCTATTTAAGCCAAAGAAGCTACTCACAGTCTCCCAGGGGAAAATACCAGAACATTTTTATTTTTACCTCAGTCACTCCAGAAAACTTTACAAGGGATAGTCTTAACCAGTGGTACAGGGAAATTGCTACCATCAGTATACCTGGGAAAGATGGGAGGGAATGGAAGAGTAAATATGGTGCTGAAAAATACTGAGTAAGATGTTTCAGAATTAAATGCTTAAGGCTTACTTGAGCTCCAGTTGTGGAAGGTTTACACAAATGAGTCAGCTAATAGATATTCTTGTCAGTGATCTTCCTAGAAAATGCAGGTAAAAAAATCCCACTGCCTCCTCTCCCCATTCTTTTCCCCAGCTCCCAAGAGCTAATTTCCTGCCACACAGGCCACAGATGTAGGTCTCACTTTTTTCGATATTTCTGTTCTCATAAAAAATTAAATTTATAGCTGCCTGCTTTTATTTTATTTTGGTTTTGGTTTTGTTCTTTTTTTTAAAGTTATAACATTTAACTATCTGTGTTCTTCTATTCTGTTATTTTTCCAAAAGAGGAGCAATGATAGAAATAGCCTACATTTTAAGGGGTAGTAGATATGTCCATAAATAATATGCTTAGAGTCTTTGGGATTTGTCTATAGTGGGTAAATAACTCAGTTTGAAAAGTCTTCTCTTATGCAATGTCTTTACATCTAGAGGGAGAAAAAAATATGGAACAAATACTCTTAGCAAAACAGGTTCTTGTTTAGGCACTAAGAGACAAATCAAGAAATGAACCAAAGCACTAACATAATGAGCCTTGCTATACCAAACTTTTAGTCCTGAGCAGAGCAATTAGATGAAACAGAAAAATAGGATACAGAATGTGTCTTTTTATTCACTGGAGCCAATTTTTGTTACTCAGTATAATTGTATAACTTTCATAAACAGATCAGACTTTGTCTTAATGGGAACTGGCTTCTGAGTGCTTTATTTGTCTTAACATTCCTGTTGCTACTGGGAGGCTGTTCCAGATCTTCACTGCTGTCTGATCATTAAGAATACTTTTAATCTCCAGCCTAATTTTATTCATGGACAATTTATAACATTTTTCTTCTGCCAACAGTGCCCTTTAGTTTAAGTAGTTCTTCTCCTTTCATGGCATATAATCCTTTCCAAAACATAATTATTTATAGAAAGTGATTTTATGTCTTCTTAACTACTATACATCTTCTAAGCCATTATTTTGCTAACTTAAAGAGGATAAGCACTTTTATTCATCCATTCTATGATAGCCACTCTGTTACTCTGATCCTCTTTCCAGCACCTCTTCAAGCTTGGTTTCCTCTCTATTATGTTTGACTAGATTGTATATTCCCTGTGCAGATGCATACAGAGTTTAAAGTCATCAAAGCAGATTCACAAATACTGAATGGATAGCCAACAGAAGTTATCATGCAAAATGGTGATCTACCTTTGGAAACCAACTGATAAGCACTAATGTTTCTGGATGTCATTTGAAAGCATGTATCATAATTCTTATGCTAAATCTGACACTGTACAGGACTCCAGACATTGTATTTGGAGATAGGAGGCTGTTCAGAATGCTCAAATTAGCAGTCCTGAAGTTTGTCTCTGCAGGTTAGTGTCTGTGACTGTTCTTTTAAAAAATAAGCAATTCTAACTTACCTGAAAAACTGCTATTAGGTAAGGGATATTTTTAAATCAGTTAAGAGACTGTGAATGTAATATATGTCATTAAATGAGGTATGAACCTTTATCACCATTTTTAGAAGGCTGTAATGGGGGAAGCTGGCCTTAGGTAGGATAAATTAAAAGTTTGGTAGAAAAGTTAATTAAGCAGCTTCAAGGAAGAAGAATAATGTCTTAATCCTCCACAGTAATCTGTGATATTTGCAGCCCAGAAAGCCAGCTATATATTGCTGCATCAAAAGAAGAGTGACCAGCAGGTCGAAGGAGGTGATCCTGCCCCTCTACTCTGCTCTTGTGAGACCCCCCCCCAAGAGGGCTTCAGCACCTCCCATATGAAGACAGGCTGAGGAAGCTGGGGCTGTTCAGCCTGGAGAAGAGAAGGCTACATGGAGACCTCATAGCAGCCTTCCAGTATCTGAAGGGGGCCTACAAGGATGCTGGAGAGGGACTCTTCATTAGGGACTGCATCGATAGGAAAAGGAGTAATGGGTTTAAACTTAACCCAGGGAAGTTCAGGTTAAACATAAGGAAAAAGTTCTTTACTGTGAGGGTGGTGAGGCACTGGAACAGATTGCTGAGAGACGTGGTAAATGCTCCATCCCTGGCAGTGTCTAAGGCCAGGTTGGACAGAGCCTTGGGTGACATGGTCTAATGTGAGGCATCGCTGCCTATGGCAGGGTGGTTGGAACTAGGTGATCTTAAGGTCCTTTCCAACCCTAACCATTCTATGATTCTTTCATTGCTCTATTACAAGCAATGAACATGGAGGAAAATTTTCAGAGGAGTAGGTAAATAAGATCACATAATTCTTTTTGAATAGAAAAAGTCAAGGTGGCTCAGAGCAACTTTTGGTGGGATTGGTTGCCATCTTTAATGAGAATATTACTTTAAGAACATTTCAAGGTTTTTAGATTTGGAGGTGTTTTCAGAAACTAATTATGTGGTCACAAAATCTAAAATCCTGCTGAGATGCATGAGCAGCCAAGCTATATCCTTATTCCTGAGGTTACCTTTTATAATGCATGCTGCTACTTTAGGTCAATACCATTCTTACATTATTCTAAGGTAAGCATATTCTCGGATTCTTAAATCTTTTATAGTGATGAAATTGAATCTGAGTAATTTGGTTCATGCTAAACACTTTATTCCTTTTGGTCATTAGGTAAAGGTGAACTACCTGATTTCCAGTCTCCTCTGAAGTATGAGGGCCTCATCATAGCTGGATTTTTAAAACAGTTAAAATTGATAGAATTAATTGCCTGAACTGTATTCTGAGCTTCCAGTAAGAAAGAGGAGAGCTGGAACTGTAAATCTCACCAAGTTTCTGCTAAACCTAGCAGAACCTTCTGTAGGCAAATTTAATGATTAGAAAACATCTTCAGATGTTGCAGAGTATGAGTATTCTACTCTCTGAGCAGTGCTTTAAGTACCAGCCTGTGAAATATCCTAAGATAGAAATGCTCCCATTGTCTGAAATACCATAGTTTACATGAAATAATAAAATAATAATTAGCTCAAAGAGAATGCTGAAGTGTGGATAAAAAAGTCTGTTCTAATGGCTAAGGTTTCTGTAGTTGCTAGTTACAATTTCTGTTACAAAAAATTTTTTATGCATTTTACCAACTGATTAATAAGTCACTAATGGTACCTTCTTAACAGG
The DNA here is from genome assembly GCA_002631895.1 of Agapornis roseicollis. Classification (NCBI taxonomy): domain Eukaryota; kingdom Metazoa; phylum Chordata; class Aves; order Psittaciformes; family Psittacidae; genus Agapornis; species Agapornis roseicollis. The sequence goes on from NDXB01012174.1 coordinate 149,635, forward strand.
TCATCATAGCAGAAAGGATGTGAGCTGAGCCAATAAGCTTGAAAAATATTGTTTTTAACCTCTCACTATGATCTTTGATTATCATATATACAGTGGAATTGCTACAACAGGAAGGACTAAGAGTGCTTGTGAAAAAAAATTAAAAAAATAACAAAAAAGAATAAAAAATGTAGATTGATGATGATAGCTTATGAGATGTGGGTTTGACATCTCTTTGGCAGAAGACAAAATAGAATCCTTGACCTGCATCTTCACGCAGTATGACCTATTAAATAAAAAGCAACGTGAGAAGTTAATCCATTTACATTTAGAAGTCTGTAAACTCAGTGTATTTGGTGAAGAGCTTGATGATGCAGGCATAGTCAATATGCATGGTTAGCACAATTTTTTTTTCCCCTTTTGGATGCTGATTATTTGATCATGAGACTGATGACAGTTCAAGAATAAGTGTTTTGAACATAAGCAGAAAAGTCAAGATGCAAAGGAAAACCTTTAATGACAAAACATGAGATCCCAAAGAAGTTAGCCAGTTGTATGCTTTGGTAATAGGGCTTTTAAATTTGTAATTCTCAGCTTACTTACTTGCATCTAAATGTATTATCTGAATGGGAATCTGATGCCTGTGTCATTGAGCCAACACCAAGAAGAGAACTCAAAGCAGATCATGCATTCAGAATTATGTTCACTGTCTCTGCAATAATATTTTTAATATAATAATTAAAATTTCCTAATGGAACTATACAAGCTATTGTAATTTTAAAAAATCATCTTCTGTACCTGGATATGGTTCCTAAATTTTTGCACATCGTTTTGGAAAGACCCATTAGATTTATGGTGCTACACTGACATATATTATTATATATCTAAGCTTTATATGTAGATCTCTCTTTCTCCCCATATTTTTTTCTGTGATTTATCATAAGAAGCTAGTACTCTCAATCAGTGTTAAACCTTCTTCATGTTAGTGGGTTGAGGTTTTTTAAAAGATGGAGAACAATGTATTAACTGATACTATTTTAGTATGGTCTTTTCCCCTAGTTTATCCATGCTTCATAACAAATAAATATACAAAGAATCATATTATCCTAGAATCATAGAATTGTTAGGTTTGGAAAGGACCTTAAGATCATCTCGTTCCAACCACCCTGCCATAAGGAGGGACACCTCACACTAAACCATGTCACCCAAGGCTCTGTCCAACCTGGCCTTGAACAATGCCAGGGATGGAGCACTCACAACTTCTTTGGGCAACCCATTCCAGTGCCTCACCACCCTCAAGGTAAAGAACTTCTTCCTTATATCCAATCTAAATTTCTCTCGTTTAAGTTTTAACCCATTACCTCTTTTCCTATCACTACAGTCCCTAATGAATAGTCCCTCCCCAGCATCCCTATAGCCCCCCTTCAGATATTGGAAGGCTGCTATGAGATCTCCACACAGCCTTCTGCTGTTCAGGCTGAATAACCCCAACTTTCTCAGCCTAATCAAACTTCAGTCAAAGAAGTGTGTTTTAATAAAGAATATGTGCAAGAGAACATGAGAGATCAAAATTGGAGATGACAACTATAAAAACATTTTAAAGCCAAAAGCTGAGGTGACTGAGAGTAACATAAGCAAAATGGGGATTTAAATAAAAAGAGAAAAGAAGTATAATTTTGTCAACAACTTGCAAATGGGGATGGGAATTCTTTAACTACCTTCTTTTTAACAGCAACAAAAGACTTAAAGGAAAAATATGAATGACAGGATTAGACCACTTCAAGAACAATAATTTGCATAAGTGGAAAGGGAACTGTTGACTAGAACAAAGAGGAAAAGGAAATGAAAGTGTAGACAAAGTATCAAAGAAAGAGAAAAATACAGCACTGAGAATGATGCTTAAGTTAGAAGTCTAACAGCTCAACAGAAAAATAAATGCCAATTTGTCAAACACAAATTATTTACTGAGATGGGGTATCTTTGACAAATTTTCAGATCTGAAATCGTTTTTTTTCCCTTTGTAATTTTTTTCCTTTTTAATTTTTTTTTTTTTAATTTAGAAATGGAAATTGTGTTTGCATTGTATATTGTAGTTTTAAAAACTTAAACACAAAGAACAATTGAATATTTTTCATTATCATAAATATATTTGTAAGATTCATATTGAAAAATCTAGATTTCAATTTCTTATTTAAAAATGAAATTATTCAGAAATCTGAAAGGTTATTGTGGAAGAGGAGAGCAATTTATAAAAACTGTTACTTGGTTTTAATAAGGCCCACAGAGGTTAATACATCAACAAAATGGTACTTTCTTGACAAGAAACAAAAAGCAACCTCAAATACTGCATTTTTAATCAATCACACAGTTTTATTTTTAGTATCTTTATTGTGACCCAGAAGCACTACCCAGGACAGTGCTCCGTGACAGTGTAACCCAGAGACCAGATCTAGTGAGCAGTAAGCACAGACTGTACTAGGTTTGGCTGCCTCTGCTTCATACAGTCCTGCAGCATTCCTCCAGTGTGCTTGGCAGCTTTACATTCTCCTGGGTGCCAACAGCCCAAGCCCTCAGTGAAATAAAAGCAGTGCAGCATTCCAAGGGGCAGAAATACAGCCTTCACGGATCCTCTGAACTGAAAAAGTAAACACAGTTATGTTATAGGATGACACAAGCAAGATGTGGGATCCCAAAGTGATTCAGGAGCACAGGCTCTTTAGATGTAGATAGACTACGTTAATGAGCCCCAGAGCTTTAGAGTGCTCACTGGCCCTGTTTAATTTATCAGAGTAGGCAGTCTCTGATATTTCAAAGGCCTGGTTAGATACAGCCTTAGAACTTAATCCAAAGTGGCAACGGTTTCCAAAGATGTCCTGCTGTTGAAAAGTGTAAGTCTTCAATGACTTCTTGGAGTTAATTTGGATGTTCTGTACACATTTGGGATGCTTCAGGTTTTGAATTAACATCTGCGGAAAATGTGTATGAAAGATCACTTCCATAAGTGCTTCATAGGAGCAACAGACAAATATGAAAATCTTTCTCTTGACACTGAATATAACTTAGAGCCAAAAATATGTCAAGAATCTCTATCTTGAAAACAGAGCAGAAGCAGAATATAGATTTGAGCTTGCACAGGATGAAATGAGATATTCTGTCAACAAGCTGATCACTGTGCAACAAATATTAAAACAAATGGAACTATGACATTTACAACATTTTTTACGTAAATCACTTTTCTTCAAGCTGTAGCTAGACTGTTCTCACAGATATTTCTTGAACACAGAAAATAATAATAAAAAATCTTACTGTAATCTTTAAGTCTTATTTGGAAGCAATGAGGCTCTTGTTTGCTTCCACTGTTGTCTTCTATTGCTGAGTTAAGTGAATGAGCTATTGTTATACTTGGTAATACTCTATCATCAAGCAAAAGAGGCCTGATGCAAATTTATTTAAGGGGAATGTGAAGTTAAGGGGCATGTGGATATCAGGAATTGTTTGGGCCCACTACACTGATTTTCAAACTGTTAGTTCTGTAACCCTGTAGAAAAGCCACTCTAGTATTCCACACCTTCATTTCATTCTCTCCCTACATTCTGTATCAGCTCCATGAAGTTACCAATAAGAATATGTCTAGGACTAACTGCAGGCTTTTAAGGAGGCTCAGCATGATTCCACCAGGCTTCTTCATAGTGTTAGCCCCTTTTCTACAAGAAAGGAAGCTCTTTGGATTAGCACAGGTAGCCGATGATATGGAGGAAAGGTTCAAGGGATTTTTACTTGAACACAGAGAATTCACTGGGCATAATCCACACATAGAATTCCCTGTAAATACATCTTCTGTTAATATTAAATCATCAGCATCTTTCCTTTTAGTTATTAACTTTGAAGTCTAGAATAGATACACTCCCCTGCATATTATTTGCAAATTTTCTTCATAGGTGGACATAGCAAACAGGTGGATCATCCTGTGTCTCAAAAAGAAAGATCCAAGCCAATTACTGTAGGTGCCTAATTAAGACAATATAACAGTTAGACTTGGCACCAGTCAAGTAAGGTGTCTCAGTGACTTACACAGGGGATAAAAAACAGTAGACTCTTCCATCGCTCTGAGTAAGTAGCATATATGCCAAGCAATATACATGGAGCTATCTGACAGAAAATACACCACAGCATCCAAGGACTTCTTAGTCAATATTCTATTATGTCTTTGAGAAAATTCATACCTTTCTGAAGTTGCTTGTCTCTGTAACCAAAATTACAAAGTTTATTGAATTACTATATCTATCATTTAGGCAGGAGTCAGGAAAAGGTCCAAATTTACATTGCCAAAAAGCAGTAGAGCTACTTATTGAAATGCTTTATACACAGGTAAAGATGTCAACTCTGCTCAGAAGTAGTGTAAATCACATGAGATTTATACATTTTTGCTATGATGGACTTTAAAAATTACATGGGTTTGCATTAGAAAATACTTTTATGTCTTTGAATTAAAAATAACACCAAATTAGTATCTATTAACTCTTAGTGAATACCAACTTTTTGATAAACAGTAATTAACTCTTCATAGTTGTATTAAAAAGAGGTTTCTTATGCTTGTGTCTGGAGATCTTATGGTCACATTTAAATAATAATTTTAAAGAACTATGCATTTGATTGATTATTTTTATAAACTGTTATCCTAAATATTACTTATTCACAGAAAAAAATGTGCTTCACTCTTGGCATGCCTTGTAAATTCACTTTGTAGTGTTATATGCTGACCAGGATTTTTTTTTAAATTTTTAGGTAGTGGTACATTTAGAGAACTTTCTCTTTAAAATTTTAGATAGTCCCAAATTATAAAACTTACATAAAGATTACTTAATTTCACAATATTTTGATTGTAATAGAACATATTTTTTTCTTAGTATTCTGGTGGTCCTTATTTACTGTTTGCAGAAACCTTGTGTCCTGGTGGTCCTTATTTACTGTTTGCAGAAACCTTGTGTCCTGGTGGTCCTTATTTACTGTTTGCAGAAACCTTGTGTCATAGAGTGAACAATCAGTATGTTGGCAGCCATAAAAGCTTATCAAAATGGACATCATTATAGTACAAAACCAAAAGTCCTGTAGGAAATATTCCCTTTGAAACAGTCAGTGATCTGGCCTTTTATATAAAACTCTCAGTGCATGAAAGGTGGAGCTCTGTCAGTGTTGCTTGCTATTTTTTTGTGTTGGAATTAAAGGATGCTAAAGCTGGGAAGGGGCACAAAGGAAAATTTCTTCCTGTGAACTGCTTTAATTTAATCTTATATACTTAAAAAGAATGTTTTCCTTGACATGTTCATATTGCTTAAAAGCTCAGTCTAGGGAATGTTGCCAAGTGGGCTGTCCTTTGAATTTGAGTTGTCACCAAATTTTTTGAAAACTTAATTCACTCAACTGTTCCTTTCATATGAAGTCACAGTACCTTTGATAAAGACCATGAACATACTCAGGCCTGAGAAAGCCTGGTATCTATTTCTGTATAGGGAGCATGTCAACTAGAAAAAGGAGCTGATGACTGCTGACACTTTAAGTGAAGCTTTCTGGGGAACAGATTTTCTTGAAGTTACTCTAGCTGTATAAACAAGTTTGAGAAAAGCTGGAGGAAGTTTGGTTATATGTTAGTTTTGTACTTTGATGAACTGAACCTGTAATATTTTCTTCTTGTTATGCTCCTAGTTAATTCCCTATCACGTGCTTGCTATAGCAATATGAGGATAAAAAACAGCAGGAAGAAGGAAGTTGATGGTTTTTATCTGTCATTCATGATATAAACATGTAAGGCATGTATTACTTGAATCCAAATGCAGAAGAGCAGTAAGATGATCAGTGATACTTTGTCCTTTAGCAGATTAAGAAACAGTAGACTGAAAGAGATATTCAGTGGTGTGTCAATAATAAGAGAAGTTAAAATGCAAAAAAAAAAAAACCCAGAGAATATGCAGATACCAGACTGAAATTCTCAGCCAACCACTACACTGAAATGGGAGAGTCCCAGTGCCCCCCCTTTTTTTATGGTGCGCACAAGAAAAGGCCCTTAGAAGGCTTCTGTTCTCTCAAGCTGTGTTTTATTAAAACATTGAATAATGCTTGAGTAAGAAACCAAGCACTCTGCAGGTCAGGCCCTTCCTGCCAACAGGGCAGCACACACAGTGCTCTCTGGGCAGCACTGCTTCCTCAGTGCCTGGGGAGGGTGGTCTTTTCAAGGGCCTTCTCCTTTGCAGGGCTCCCCAGGTGTGCCAAGGGGCAGACCCCACAACTATCCTAAGCTCCCAGGGCTGGCCCCGTGCTGCCCTTCTGCCCCAGCAGGGATGGCTGCCTACTTCCCACCCTACATGAGGCCCAAGGAGATAAGGAGATTATTTTCCCTTTCAGCTGTTGAGCTGGACCTGTGGCAAACCAGCTAAGGATTGATGTTTATAATTTAGTAAATTGACAATAACACTATTTTCTCTCAAAAACACAGCAATGAGACGTAGCAGCACAGAACTGGCCTGCCTCTCCTGGCCCAGGGCAGAGCAGCCATGGTGCAGCTCTGAAGAAACAGAAGCTACTTCCCTCTGCACTGGTCACAGGAGATCTTAATCAGAGTCGGAAAAGTGTTTTGTAATATTAACCAGTGAAAGGTAGAAGTTTAATTTGAGTGCATGCAGTATGGAATTCACATTAGAGTATTGTAGGTTTAGAAAAAAAAGTCATTCCTCTTTGGAGGATGTAGGGGAGTTGGCAAATGTGTCTGAGAAAAAAACATTAAAATATTGCTAGCTGATTTCTGGTAAAAGTTTGATAGCTTTAGTGAAATGAATTCAGAAAAAATTTACCAAAATTATAGTGTATTTCTGTCAAGCTTCCAGCGAGCTTTAGCTCTCCAGCACTCCCACACTTCATTCACATATTTACTTTTGTATTCTCATAAGTCATCTGTCATTTATGATCCTGCAAAGATATTTTTTTGTTGTTGTTCAAATGCAGAATATGAATTAATTACACTTTTAGGTTAGCAGTGAAAATGCTGTAAAATGGCAGGATTTTTATATAGTTACTTAAAGCCCATTTTGGTAGTGTTAGAGCTCTTTGGAAAAGTTCAAAATTTGAAATATGAAATCTGGTTTGTCTTTAGGTGACAGTTTTGTTTCAGTCATGAACACAGCCTAAAACTCAGCAGCTATCGTATTATTCATCAGGAAACAACAGGCAAATTAATTATTTACACCCATATTCCCCATTTGTTTTTCCATGGAAATGGAAAACTTACAAAAGGAAAATGAACCAAAAGTTGGTTTGAAAGTAAGAACTGTAATGATGAGCCACTCTGCCATAATGCACAGCTATGTAGCGAGGAGAAAAGATGCAGTGCTGTGGGTCAAGCCAAAAACCTCTGAATTGTGATTCTTTTTAAATGCAGACTTTTGTTGTTTCTGCATTTTGTAAATATTAATTTATTTTGTTAAAAGTGTTTGTCCAGTAGTTTGCATGCTTATTATTTAACAGCTAGCATTATACCTGGAAAAAAGCATCATAGAAAGTTGAATAAATGGAAAACCATCAATTTCCCAGGTCTCCTGTTTGTGATTTGGGACAGTGATGTTGCAATAAATTACTGTTATTTTCTACCCCTTACCTCTTTTTCATCACTGTCATTCATTTGAGAAAAGACAACTGTTTGCAAGCAGTAATGCATCCAGCTTCTGCAAGGAGCTGGAAAAACAGGTAGCTAGCTTTTCGTTGTTCTGAAACACACAATTTTATTCTTAGGTGATGTCTGACTGTTTCCTTTGAATTCAGATTAGATGCTATTGAACTGTAGTTTAGGTTGTAACTCCCAAGTGAAGGTAACATGAACTGCTGTATTCCAAGGCCTGTTTTCACCCATGTAAACTTCCAAGGGGGAGGAAATGCACATTTGAGTTCTTATATCTTAGTCTTAGATCAACGGTGCATTATTCTGGAAATGTCAAAGAAAATAAGGGGAGTCACTTTTGAGTGATGATGTTGTGAAAAATTTACATGTTTCAGTTTTATGGAAGTATCGTGACCTTTATTTGTTCTCCCATATCTCAGAAGAGTTTGGTGTTAAAAGTTCAAGATTGTCATGCAGATAATCCTTGATGAGAACAAGTGCATGTGAAGCATCTGAACAGACCAGCTTTAGAAACAGAAAATTACTTTTAGTCCTAGTTTGTTAACTCTTTCATCTTTAGCAATCCAGAATGGCAGATAAATAAGCAGTTCCAGATGGCTGTGTGTGGCATCTGTAACAGGCACGAGCATATTAATTCACCCTCACCAGTTCTGTCACTATTCTGTCTTGCTCTGAGTTTAAAATGAGAAGGAGAGGGGAAAAAAGGTTGATTTTCTTTATGTTGTGTCACTTCCCAAATATTTTAGCCATATTTTGCATGTTTGACAATTAAAATGTATTTCAATTATAACTTCCATATACCAGAATACTTGTATTTTGGGGGCAGAGCTAGGCCTACACTGAATCAAAACACTATTCTGTGCCTTCTGAAAGCATACCTTGAGGGATGCTTTTATAGTCCAAAAACTTTGCCTCAACATAGAACTGTGTGAGAAAATTGATTAGTTTACATGAAGCAGGATTGTGGATCCATTGGAACCACATCTGTTAGGACAGTTCTTCAGAAGTAATTCTTGCTTCATATGACTATCATTCAGTATAGCCCTGCATTAAAAAATAAAGTCAGAAATTGAATTTTAGATTATGTCCAATATTGAATATTGGACAAGAGTTGATGGAGTTATTTATACAGAATTAACTAAATCTGTAGCATTTTCAGCTTTCTACTATGAAGTTTTCTTGCTGTGAAAGATTAAAACCAAGGATTAAGTGCTAGCAAACTGGTCAAAGCATTCAGACTTGTTTGAGCTTCTCTGATTTGGGACTTGGTGAAGTTCCAGAGAGTATCTGGCAGTCGTGACACATCTAGGCTCCTGTGGGCATAACTGACTTTTTCTCCTGTCTGTTGTGACTAAGTAGTTTTGGACTTATGACCCCGTAAGGACTGGGTATGAAGAAATATATGGAGTTTCTTCATGTTTACAGGTTAAGGAGAAGAGTTTGCATGAACTGTTAATGAGTACAAAGGGATTTGTTCTAAGTTAGAAACAGTTATTCAAGTTCATTTTACTTTTCCTGGCAGACTTCTAGTCATACAAGATAACACATATCTTTTAGTGTATTTATATTTCTCCTAGATGACTGCTTGTTCTCTGGTGAGATTTCGTTCACTTCTCTCAAGTCGGTGATAAATGTGAGTGCCAGCCATTAAGGTAATGGATTCCCATAGAACCATGCTGGTGGGAAAGTGACTGTTTTGTCCACACTTGTCCTCCAGTTTCACATCCTTTTCTTCCAAACCCATTGCTCCAGTGCTGTGTAGTGTCATAACACAGCTATTAATGTTTTCCCTCACTGCTTTCCTTGTGAGGAAAAAATAGGAAGTTTGCATGACTGACCTACAGTTATCTTCCAACAGATAGGAGAAAAAAAAATCCAAAGCACAAGGAGTCCTTGGACCCCTACTGTAAGGATGTCCTATCAGTATAACAGTCATTTAATCTCATTCTTTACTGACACTACAGTGGTCCAAAGGTTTATTTACAATATCTGGCAGAATTATATCTTTTAATACATCTTCATTAAATAAACAGTGGCACAGGTGTGCTGAGTACAAGGACACTTTCTCACGTTAAAAGAGACACTGGGAAGATCATGTGTGCTGACCTAATGAATATCTCATAACAACCTCACCTAAGAGTTTCTTCATTGGGACAATTAGAGTATATTCTGAGAATTAATATTGTGTAGTACACTGATTACTCCTTTTATTTGCAGCCTATAATGAAATGTGTCTGAAAAGCAAAAAATGGCCACAGTTCCTTCTGCTAATCAGTGTTGCTCCTATTTACTTGTATGGATTATTTTTATATGGATTAAAAAAAAAGTGCTGCAAAGAAAAAAGTGCAAGAGAATTAATAAATACTCAAGTGTGCAATAAATGTAACCATCCCTTTTATGTTTAAATTAGGTATTTGATATAAATCAACAAAGCTCAGTGGCAAAAACTGACAACTCCACACATAATGCTGTAAGGAGAATGATTTCTGAAATATTTAGTGCTTCTATAATTTTTAACATGCTGGCAGAAGAAATACCAGCTGAGTAGCCCATACATGTGTATTTTATCTATTTTTTAATTTGTGTCATTTTAATCCTAATAGCACCTCACTTTTTCTTCCAGTAGACTAAATAAGAAATCTATGATTACTTACAGAGTCCTTAACAATGGGAGACTGTATTAAACATGCAGAGAAAACAAATGCAACCCATGAATTTAATTCTAGTTTTCATTATCTTTTATTTGTGTATCATACCCTAAAGCTGTCTCTTCGATTCTCACATCCATCTTTTCATTGAAATGTTTGGAGGCGGAGGGGAATTCCATGAACAACTGAATTGCTGATTCTTCTTATGTGAGAAGAAATCCCTGTATTTTTAAAATTATAATGTCTTAAGTTACCCACATATTTTTACAATATCTTTCACTCTGGAAGGGTACTAATCCCTGACTTTAAATAAATAAGTTGTTATCAAAATACAATAAATATTTTATGCTGGGTACAATATTATTGAATCCCAATAGAAATCCCAATGAAAATTAACCTGCTTTAGTATAATGTCCCAACTTCTGCTAGGACATGTTCCCCATCAGCATGGTGGTGTTTTGGCCTCTGTTCAACCTCTTGCAAACCATTAAGAACCCATTTTTTTCCCCTCCTTTATATAGTCTGCTTCTTACACTTCTTTTTTTTTTTTTTTTTTCCCCCAGTTTTTTTACCCAAGAAATTACTTT
>NDXB01012174.1:176638-193515 GCA_002631895.1 Agapornis roseicollis
GGTTTTTTTTTTTGCTTTTTTTTTTTTTTCACACTGGAAATTCACATGAACCACAGGCTTTTATTGTGACCTTGAAACCATAAATCCAACTCCTAATCTGAGAAGTGACGTAATGAAACTAATGCAGTTTATCATGCACGTTTTCACGCCCTTCTTGATTTCTGCAATAGATCTTTCTTTTTGGCAACAAAGCATACACTTTTTGTTCTGTGGTTTCTAAGAGTTCAGACTATCAAACTGCAAAGTTCCATGTGTTCCTGTTGTCTGTGTCAATAGCAGAGGACACTCAATAATTTATACAAGAAGTTCTTACAGAACTATTTTGTGTCAGTTATAATGTGCTAATGCCTTTGTTTAATTCTGTCGAGTTCCAATTATCCGTTTAGGTGCAGAATCCCAGTACTACAGGTAATTTTATATGAGTATATGCATCCGTTTTCACAGAGTCATTTCCAGGACCGTATCCAGGAACTGGTGAATCATGACTTAAGAAACAGTAGTAGCTGCTGCATTTGTAATAAATACTAGGAGTGTTTTCAACACTTTGCAAAACATAGAAGAAAGCTTGTTCCCAGTTCTGTGATTGCCCTTCAGGTAGAACAGTGTAGTTCTATTCATGTAGCTTCTCTATTTGTAGAATCTAGTTATTTATCTTATCCTGAGCTACCACAGATGGCAAGATAATAAGGCATCTTATATGCAATTTCCAAACCACATTCTAGGGATTCTGAAAGGGTTTGTATAATAAACGTATGAATAACCAGAGAAAATACCATTCTAAGTCTGAAAAGATGAACAAATAGATAATTTTAATTTTTATGAAGGAATATTTTGAAGTCTGCATGTGGTCATTTAAAATTATTATTGGCTATTGTAAACCAAAATCAGAGCTACAGCCACCCTGACCTAGAAAGCTGAAACAGTAGTATGACTGGTGCCTGAATCTAAATTAAAAATGCAAAATAAACTATGTTGCTAACCAATTATTTTGCATGTGAACCCAAGCAGTTTCACCTTTACTAGGAAAATGTCAATCTTGGGAGTTTTGATTTTCAAAAATAAAAATAGATTACTTTGTTGATGGAAAATATAAAAGTATAATTTTCAAAGTAATCTGTTAACAAGGTGAAGAACAATAGCTGGTTTCTTCTGCATATGTTTCAGTATTTCTGTAGTATTCTAAAGCTAATGAAACATTTAATAATATCAGAAATTATGATCCTTAGGGTACAGAAAATGGGCTACATTCCTGGAAGTTTTAAGAAGCATTTCTTGATCATCTTCTGCTACAGTCACTTACTAAGAACTGAAATACTTAATTGATTATTTGGTTTAGCTTTTATCACAACAGAAATCTTTTCTGATCACAATAAGCAAGCCAGTTCACACTGCTGTATAGCATGCCTGACTGGAGAGGGTCAATTTATAAATTGCTGTTTAAAAGTGAAATGTGGAGAAAGCTATCAAAACTAGAAGGTGAAGTGAGTTGATTCTTCACCTGCCAAGATTGGATGCACTGACTTTTAAGTAGTTTTAATATTATGTTAAGAGCTATTCTCTGCTCCTTATTACAAGCTGCAAGCTGGTATGCTTTTATTTTTCTTGGAAATGTTAGTCATAAGATAACATAGTCCTAGCCCTCTAGCCTCATCCTTTTATTGCCTTCTTCACTGATTCATCCTGTGTAGCATAAACTAAAAGGGCAGATGCCTAATCTGGGAATGTTTTCAGATTCAAGGTACTTAACACTGAATACATTCAACGTATGCATTGTGGGATCTTGTTAGTCTGTCCTGAAAACACACCAAGGCTGAACACATGTTCTGACTCTGTGCAATGCTGGCATGCATCCTGGCGTACTACTCAATTCACTTATTTGTTCTTGATCTAATGAAAAGTTTTAAAATTTTTACAGAAACTGTATTTAGAATTTGTGTTTGGTAGGAATAGGGGTACTAGAGTTAAGTTTTATTGCCAAAATTATGCAACTATTATGTTAAAAACTCCTGTAGTTGAGGGGTCTTTGTGCAGATTGTCAGATCCTGTTGAACCTGAAAATATTGCCAGAACTTTTGCTCTCTCTTCTTACCTAATACTCTAGCAATGAGAGTTGGCAAAACAATTGAAAAGGTATTACATGGATGGCCTGAAATTATTCTTCCGCTATTCTTGAAAAGGAAAGGTGATTCAAATATTTTTGGTTGACAGATGATAGAAATTATTTTGTCAGTGATTCAGTAACCTAAATGAGGAAATTAGGAAAAAGTCATGAACTACTTATGACCACTGATTTTACAAATAGAATTTAGGATTTTTTACGTAGCATTCTTCCATCTTCACCATATAAATACCTTAATATGCTTCCTTTACTGAGACAAGCCATGACAGAAATTCCTGGGTAAATTCCAAAGAGCTCCAAATAAAATTTCTGTCATTACTTATGTAGCCCATATACATGGACTGAGGTGACATACGGGATATATATGATAGAATTATATTTATTAGCTGCTCTTTATATGGGAGCTTGCACCTTCTCATGTTTTGCATGGGTTTATGAGCACTTCAGTTCTGAATATGAATCAGTGATGATATACTCTAAATGTTCTAGCTATTAGAAGCTACCAGTCTTTCGAATTATTTATAAAGACTGGAGACAAATGTGTTACGTTCTTTAACATAGTGGAAGGTTAAAATAGACTGCTTGACTGTCTTTCTTAGAGGAAAAGTTCTAATCAGGAAGACTGTAATACAAGTAGATACATTGCTGCATATTGACACTGGTTGATTTACAATATGAGACATATAAAATTTCTTTTTAACTTTTCATACCTTTTACATCTGATTTTCTTGGATCTTATGACAAAAATTGTATTAGGAATCTCTTAAAGCTCAGTACTGAAACAATAGGTTTTAGCAATAATAAGAATTCAAAATACAGTGGGTGGGCTGCTTGATTTTCAGAGATGCTTGTCATTACATCATGGTGCTTAGTACAAGCCCTGTGTGAAGAAGAACATAGTAATTGTATGGACCATTCATGAGGGCCAATGAAAGTTTCAGATTCTATGAAAGATGCATTCAGAAAATATATCACAGGATATTGTAAGGGCATGGGAGCAGGGAAAACTTAAGTTTTCAGTTCATTTGCAATTAAAAGTTTGTTTTCAAATCTATACTATGAGCTTTCCCTGAAGTTGTGGGTGAATGGCTCCTACATGGCCTAAAATTTTAAAATTTACTGAAGATATAAATATTGATAATTGCAGTTCAAGGCCATAAATTACTCTCTTTTAGTAGTATTGAATTCTCTCATTTATAAAGATTTTATACTGATGTACTGGAAAAATGTTACAATCAAGCATAGATAAAAATAGAGACTCGGTCTCTTCCCCACCTCTAAAAAAAGTAGTAAGCTCCTATAAAATACTCCTTCGCTAGGGAGAATGTTCATACTTCCAGAACATGGAGTTCAAAGATATACCATATTTTCCAGGCATTGCATATTCAATAAAGCCTGCATCTGGAAGTGACATCCACTGTCAGCTCTTTTTATCAGAACCCAGCACAGCTCATAATTTCTGTTCAGCTGTGTAAATAATGGATATACAGAGATGACCTAGTAGAATTGTACCACCACTTCCACGTTGACCTTTAGCACCAACTAATTGTGAAACACATGTAAATTTCTCCAGGGAAGAAGTGCCTTCTTACTTCTATCTATACACAACTGTAGTGGAGCATCATAAAGTTTTGTAGTTATCACTCAGGCGACAGAAGCAGCACTCACTTATTTGGATCATCTTGCAATTGTCCCATGTTGAGCACAGGAAGAGTTAGAATAATAAGATATAGAGAAGGAAAGATATATGCTTTTAGAAAAATTATTTTGAATACTTTCAGTTGGAAGCTGTATGACACAAATTTGTAACTTGGGATTTTCTTAAGATGCTTAGATCTTAAGCCAGCCTGAACAGACGGGATAATACAGACGTCTTTTGCTTTTGGAGGAGAGAGTTCTTGAGAGGTCACACTTCTGTGCTCTGCCAGACTGTAATTTTCATGTGTTTAATAGGGTTAGAGGTCTATTTAAAGACATACATGAACAAATAGCTTTTGTAGGCAGAACTTTATAGTTTTTATGCTTCTGTAATTAAGGGAATAATACCAAAATGATTGCTAGCTATTAGAGGCTGTAGAAAAACACTTCTCAACCTGTGACTTGCTGTTAAAGTTTTTTTTCAAGTTAGTCAGTAAAACATTAAATTGAAGGTTGACATCAAAACAGAACATTCCTCCTATAAAAATCATGTGGAAAAAAATCTTAGGCGTTACATCACCAGCACTGGTGTTACACCACACCAGTGACCAGAGACAGATGTATACTGCATTTTTATGAGTATTTTTCCTAGTGATTTAGGTAAGTTTTAAGCATAATGCCAGTTGGAGATCACTTTCCAAACAGCCATGCAAAATATGCTGGGGAAAACAAAGCCATTGTGAGATTATTTGAAAAAACAAACAAACAAAACAACAAACAAACAAAACAACAAACAAAAAAACCCCACAAACAAACAAAAAACACCCATGTCACTATTCTAGAAACATGCTTCTAAATACTTGTTGTAATTGGAAACATTCTAATCCAAGTGAAGCTGATTGCGGACTTAATTGCTCTTATGTAACAATTAATATCTGTCAGTAACACACACTGTATAACACTGGCAGGTTCTGAAAACAGTTTGGTCCCTTTGCCCCTTCTTTCTTTGTTGTTCTGTTTACAGTGCCCAGTTAATGTGCTCTTATGCCATAATAATCTCAAGCTAAATGGTAATTGCTCTATTGACAGCACTACTGTACATTTTCGACACATCATTATTCATACTTAACCACTTGACCTGGAATAAATGTTAAAGCAATTACTACTGAGAGCTTTTCTATGAGAAAATTGAAGCAAAGTTTAAAGATAATCAAAATGCAAAGCTGATCATGATAGCAACTGAAAAAATGGCAAATCCTATTAAACAGATTTTTATTAGCCAAGTTGATGCCAGTAGATATTATCTGGTAATTTAGTCTTATTAAAAAGAAAATAAAGCAGCTAATTGTTTACTATTCTGGAACTTATTCCAGCTTGCAATTTGCAACTGAAATTAAGCTTTATGTGGCTCATCTATTTTGTCACATTGAAATATGAAAATCATTTGGTACAAAGCACATCTGCTCAGTCCTTTCCATCTTACTGGGAAATCCTTATTCACTGTGTTTCATACCTGTTGAAGCATTACATTCATGCATACAGCACCAAGATTTTAGATACTTGTCTCTTACAAACCTTGTATCTTCAGCATTTAAAACTTAGACTTAGTATGTTTCCTCCATTACACATAGCTTTTACAACTGCAAAAAATATGTGAGTGTAATCTGCTGTTGGCTTGGAGGTTTTGGAGGGAATTTGGAAGTGGAGAGGGACAGAGTTATTGCTATGCAATTGTGTGAAAATTGTCCAAATCTCCCAGACCAGAATTTTATTTTAATAGTTAATTGCATATTTGCTCTAGCTATGTTTGTATTCTTAAAGGAAAGTAAATGTTCTCCATTTTAGTTGTTTAAAAAGTGGCATTTACACTGATCTAAATCATTTCACAGGACTCAATTGTAGTGTGGTGCCTTCACTATAGTGCTTACAGTATAAGCTGTAATTATAAAAGAATGCCAAAAGACATCATGAAAGCCTTAAAGGGATAGCATAAGCTTTTACTGCCCCCGTCTGAACTATGAGGCTTGCTTGAAAACCACCATTAGGATGCATAATACTGATTCTTGGTATGTCACTATTGCTGTCATGGGAGAACTGCTGTTGGAGCCAGAAACTTACAGTGGTTTCTATATTAATGAAGCTTTTCCATACTTAATGAAAGCAAAGAAAGATTGGGGTTTTTTAATTAATAAAATATTGAAAACAGGGGAGGAAATCTTCCTTTTCATGCCAATCCACATTCAGAAGAGCAACAAGGGCTTCTGCAGCAGTGCTTTATCAGGCAGATAAATCCTTTCTCTTTTTTTTTTTTTTGTAAGGCTCTCTCAACTCTCTATTAACTACTTCAGTATATACTGTATGCCTATCAAACTGATAAAAGACTGTTCAGAGGGCATTTAATAGCTTAATTCTTAAACTTTTCATTCACATTATAATTCCTGATTAGTTCTAAAGCAGCTTTTGCAGTTAGAATAAAGTACCACCAATTGTCTAATAAATTTTCAAAAAATGTTTAAAAGACTAAACTCATCCAGGTTTCTCCTGTTGCTGCTGTGATTTTTAGTCATAGATGAGAAAACTTTTAATATTTTGTTTGGAACATTATAAAATATATATTTACATATATATTATCTATGTTAGCATTAATAAATTTTGTCAGCTGTCAGCTTTCTTGTGTTATGGAATTTGGGAATTCTGTGTTTAACTTCTTAGGGATTTTTTCTTTGAGGTACCTACACATGTATCAGAATTTAAGCAAAGCAAGGCATTTCCACTAGATAAAACCTTTTGTTGGGTTGATTTTTGCATATAAGTTTCCAATACATTTATTCCTATTTTGTGTTCTTTCCCATTTTCTATATGTACAATAAAATGAGTCTTCCTTTTTTTATAGCCATAGATGGAGAGACCGAAATTCCTATTGTGTGCTTTTGCTTTCATTTTTTTTTCTTTTTTGTAGACCAAGCATCTTTTTAGCTCAAGAAACACTGATTCAAGATTTTAATGTTTTAATGTATGCCCTCTATGCAATGAGGGATTATGTCATAATTGCCAAACTGCATTTTCATTAATTCAAATAATCTTTCATAAAGGCCACTTTTTGCTGCTAACTGAAAGACCACATGGTCTATAGAACAGCAAACAATTCACAGCTTTATTTCAACAAAGAGGGTTTCTCACAGTAATTCCAGTCAGGGTATTTCAATTTCTGGTTTTTTTAAATAGAATTCTTCTTCCTTCTCTTCTTCTTACCAAATTGAATGGAGAATAGTAGTTAGTATGTGTTCCTTGGATATAGGGAAAGACAACTACCACAATCAGTATACTGTTGTTTCCTATCAGTCTACGTTTTATGTTAGAGAGAACTGTTCAGGTAAAATGAGTAATTGCTGTCATTAGGCTTCACTCATTTGGAGAAGAAATAGTAAGATTGCTTGTTAACATCCTGAGTTTTTTGCACAATGAGTATTGAGATTTGTTGAATTTTTCAGCTTTTGAGTCTTTACTAGATTTTTCAACTCCTTATCCTGACGCAGGTGTGCCAAAAAAAATGAAACCAAAACCAAAACTATTTGAGTTTTTGTCTATAGAGTTTTCTGAGGAGAAAGGGTGTCAGAGGAAAGGATCATAAGGCTGGAACTGTCACATGAGTTCAGCTTTTTAAGGATTTAGGGAAATAAGTAAGATTCACCAACTAAACATTTGTAACAATTACTGACACTGGATATAGCTGGAGTTCTAAAATATTTACTCTTTTTGAAACACAGTATCCATGCCAAGAAAAAGTCCCTAGATTGTTCATAGTAATCGTAGCCAGTTTTTAGCCTGGTTTGGCAGATTCATATGGGATTTATTCAGCTCAGTTTGGGGAAAAATTTGTACCGTCTGAAGCTTTGCTACAATATTAGAATAGCAAATAAAGAGAAGGGGTAATTTCTCTTTCTTACAGGGATTCTGTGGAAGCACATTAATACTACTGTGTTAAGGGGGGTCCTGCTGCTTTTAAGAATAATTGTTTGGAAGACAGAAAGAGAGAATCCTGAAGACAAGGAAATAAGATGCAAACACAGCATGGAATAGCGAGTAATGCTTAACACTCTACATTTTACTGAGTCCTTCCTTGTAAAAGGTTTTGCAAATTTCCAAATACAACTTTTTTAATATTCACATCAGGTTAAATAAATGAATTTGCTAGTATGTTTACAGGCTTGGAAATCACATGTGGACAGGGAAGTAAATGTAGAAAAATGATCATATGTAAGCTATAGATTCAACTGTAAGAAAAATGGAAACAAAGGTGTTTGTTAACTCATGCAACTTTCTTTTTTATTGTGAAGCTAACAGTATGGTGATTCTTGGATATGTCTTTCTTCAGCTCAGTATTTGGCTTAATTTATGCTAAGGTCAACTATACACCTCTGTGTTTACATTATAAGGGTATTTCTGAATCAGATCTGCTCCAGGTTGCAGAAAATGTTCTGGGTGTTGGCAAACAGAACCTTACTGGTTCAATAAATAAATAAAGCTAGAGAAAGAAGGAAAATAGGTCACAGATGAAGGTCTCTCCTACTTCTATAGCAGAGCTATATCCTTAAGTACTTTGGGGTTTTGAGTACCTTAGAACCCTCAGTAGCACTCTATCAAGGCTTTCCAGCATAGCAGTCATTGGTTTGCCCTTCTTCCAAACAGATTTTTGTCACACTGAAAGAAAAAAAAAAGAAAGTGTTGGTAGAGGGACACCACCAAATCAAAAGCTGGATGAAGATTGGAGTGTGGCAGAATATGGAAAGGAAGATCATAGTGTGCTCTGTTTCCTGGCTAGAGGGAATGTGTGGGTAAAGGAGGAATGGACATTGGGTTCACAGACCTAAAGATGGCAACTGAGTGGTTGGGCTGACTAAGTATGTATTGTGGTTTAGCAAAGCAGGCAGCTAAATACCATGTAGCCACTCGCTCCGTACCACCTAGTAGGATGGGGAAGAGAATTGGGGGGAAAAAAAGGTAAAATTTGTGGTTGAGGTAAAGGCAGTTTAATAGGACAGAAAAGGAAGAAATAATAATAATAATTCTTATTATTATTGTTGTTGTTGAATTAGAATATGCAAAACAAGTGATGCACAATGCAATTTCTCCCCATGCACATGCCAGTGCCCAGCCAGTTTTACCCCCAGTTTCTATACAGATCATGACACCATATGGTATGGTATATGCCTTTGGTCAGCTGTGGTCAGCTGTTCTGGCTGTGTCCCCTTGCAGATTCTTGTTCCCCTGGACTACTCAAGGGTGTGGTGGTGTGAGAAGCTGAAAGTCCTTCACTTTGTGTAAGTACTGCTCAGCAATCATGAAAACATCCCTGTGTAATCAACATTACTGTTACACTAAATCCAAAACACAGCACTGCACCTGCTACTAGGAAGAAAATCAACCATCTCAGCTGAAACCAAGACAATACAGCTTTCAGACAACCTATAGAAGACAGATCCAAGCAAAGTTCTTGTATATGTAGCACACACTGCTGTTTTGTTTAACTGTAAGCTTACACATGTGCAGAAACTTCTGGTTTAGAAAAATAAGTCTCTGAAAGAGAGTGTAACTAATTGATTTGATTGTATCAATGTGATTTGGTCCAGTTGTCTCACTAACTTATGTGAAATACCTGTACTAGAAATGGAAAAACTCTGAAGCATAACCAGTTTTCACCAAGATGGAGGGTACTGGAGGAATTAGATTTTTCCACAAAAAATTTCAAACCATGTTCTATCATAAAGATTGCTGAGCTGGTGTTATTCAGAGAAATGTCATATAGATTTAGACCAATCTTTAAAATAATTTAATCCCATGAAACATTTTCAGCAAGGGTGCAAACAAAATTCCTTTCCTAGTCCACATGCCTCACGCTGTTTGAAGGTTGAAATGTGCTGGTTTTTTCATACCACTATATGAAATTTCAGATGAGAAATTTTCACTTGAAAAACAAATGGACATTATTCCAGAATAAGAAAACTGGGTTCTCATTTTATTAGGCTTTGAAATTTTTGTTATAGTGGGTGTTAGATGGATATTCTGCATTCATTGGCTTCCTGGGCTGTGCATAACATGGTTTCAGTAGAATGATATAAAAATCCTGGAAAATGGTGAGTTGGGTGCAATGGTCAAAAAAGTCTACGGCAAAACCCTAATTTCAATGCCATGAATGTTGTCTTTCCTACACTTTCCAGAGGACACTGCAGAAGACCTTAATGATCTTACCTATGTAACCAACTTTTACTG
Organism: Agapornis roseicollis; assembly: GCA_002631895.1. Taxonomy (NCBI): domain Eukaryota; kingdom Metazoa; phylum Chordata; class Aves; order Psittaciformes; family Psittacidae; genus Agapornis; species Agapornis roseicollis. The sequence goes on from NDXB01012174.1 coordinate 186,666, forward strand.
ACTAATGCATTAGTCTTTGAAATTATTTGTTATGATGTCTTCTAACAGTATAATTATAAATGTGCTTCAGAAAATGCTGTTCTCAATTATCGAGATCAGACTCTGAAAATTGAGCTGGAAAGCTACCAGATATCTTGCTGTGCAGTTGGCATCCAGAATAAGGCACCTTGAACCAATAGCACATTTTTAAATTTAGATAGTGGGTAAGTGATTGGCTGAACACTGAAGATGGCAGATCTGGAAACCTCCAGATGTGCACATCAAGTTCTGCATGGGTTGATTTTGATTGCTTTGCTTCCTTGCAGAGATATGCCAAAAACTTGGAGAGGTACCTGCAGATCACTGTAATAGACATTGAGCCCTTTAATATGTAAAGGCATTAGCAACAAGAAAGGTAGCTTATTTATTAAAAAAACCCAGACAAACTATTTTTTTTGTTGTTGCTTTTTATGTGGAAAGCTAAAAGCTTTCTTACAAAAAGCTGATACATGAGAGTTCTAATTCCAAGTAATTTGACTGAATTTTTAGATTTATACTATTTGGATGAATGTAGCATTGTACACTTTTAAATAGTGAGCAAGTATCTCTAATAAGCATAAATAAATACTTATATGAAGGTTGGGGGACATGTTCCTAAGTTTTACCTTTTAGTTTCAGCATGGTAGCAGTAGCTGAACAAAGCATCCAGTTTGTTGTCATGTTTTCTTTCCTGATAGCTCAACACTATTGGTGCCCCAAACTACAAAGTGATACTGATGTATTAATATTAATCCTCTGAACAGGAAAGAGATCTATAATGTAATTTAAGAACCATGTATTTTAGTCTCATGCTGAATTGATTGATCCTGTTGTCCTTATCACAAACAATGACAAGTGTTGAAAGTATAAAGAATTTGTGTAATTGGAGATAAACTAATCAGGATGTACTTTTCTTCTGTGAAATACTAGGACTGCTAGGGAATGTGCCTTGCTTTGTTACAATGCTGGTACAGTTTTCAGCAGAAATATAGGGCAAAAATCTTGGTTGGAGTTCATTTTCGAACATTCAATAGTGTATGTGCTACTTCAGCTTTCAGCACTGATTTAGAAATAGAAACACAACAGAGAAGTTGGTAGAGAAAACCTATGACTTATTTATCTGTTGTGTCATCTGGTGTATATCAGGAGTAGTTTCTACAGCATTCATGAAGTTACACCAGTTTAAAAGCTAATATAATTGAGATCAGGACTATCTCCATTGCATGTAATGTAAGAAAGCAAAGAATTTAAATGATAGATTTATGTCAGAACTGCCCTAGGGTGAATAAGAAGTACATTAATAATGCAGTGTTTATTTTGAATTTTTTTATTGCATTTTTACTAAAAATATCCAAATAACAGGGGAAAAAACCCCATACTACACATGTTTAGCATTTAGGACAAGTTATTTTTGCAATAACATTCTTGGCAGACTGTTTAATTTCTTTTAGTACTTCACCTGTGACACCATAAATAATACATATATATTTAAGTAGAGCTATTATACACTACTATTTCTGTCGTACATAATTTATAGACAGTGATCTCCTAACATGTAGGTAATGTTCTCTATGAAAAGAAATGTTCAGAATAAAATAATTTTAAAGGGATGAGGTAGTTACTTAAACTGAATTGAATTGAGAGCTGCATTTTGGAGGCATGGATTAATAACTGTTTTTTTAAAGAACACTGTTAACTTTCCTTTTCCAGCCTGTGAACTTGAGCGTTACAATAATTTTCTCTTAAAAGTCAGTGTAAAGCATCAAATTGCAATAGAAATTGTAAGCGCTTAAAGTGTGATTACTTCTGAAACTTCAGAGATACATGTACTCCAGATAATGTCAAGTTGTCTAGTTACAAATACATCTGTACAGAATTTAAGTACAGTTTTATGGAAGTTACATGGAACCCTGCCCCATCTCACACTGAAATGGTAAGATCATCTTTTCACTCATGACTAAACATATAAGAAATTGTTTGGGAGTCCTATGTTCATGTTTCCTTGGGGGAGAATGCTATTAAGAATATTTTAGCCACTGTACTGCCTGTTACAGCTATATTTACTGATATCCAAAAAGACAGTGGTTTCCTCTTGAGAGAACAGAAGAGTCTTTATATTGTAAATCTTTTCTAACTATCTAATCTTATGTGTGGACACATTTCTCGGTGTCTCATCTTTTCCAGGACAGTTTGGAAAATGTATTGAGAATAAAATTCCACATTCTCTGTACAAATATCTCCTCACATAGTTGTCTGTTCCATGGTCTTTTTCTTTCTATTCCAGCCTGATGCTTATTATTATATGTTTTCAGAAATGCAATAGGGTTTGCACTGGGACAAATGTGTTGGGCACAGGGTATCTGGAAGGAGCAGCAACATTTTTAAGTTCTTTCTGTATTTTTTCCCTCCCCCACAGGTATGTTGTTTTTTTAAACTCCAGTGTACTGCATAATTTTACCTGTGTTTCCTGAAGTCTGGAACAGAGTACATGGAAAATTTCCTTTTAAAATAGAAGCTGTGTTTTGCCAGGTTAACCATCAGAATAGCATTGCATTCTGTGTGCAGTCTTTTCCTCCTTAGCAGGCTGAACTGTGTGTTATTCATTAAGGGACCAATTCAAGATTCTCTCTGAAGTCGAATGAAAGTTTTGCATTGACTTTGTCATTTTTGGCTCGGGCTCCAATGGCTGTTCTATATCCTTTTGTTGGGAGGATTAAAATATACTCTTTCATTAGTTAAGTGCAAACTGAATTTCAAATGAGTCAGAATATACTGAAAGTAAAACTGTCAAATCATTGGTATTGATTTAGACACTGTTAAACAGGGGCAGTGATAACACACAAGAGGTTTACTCTTTGTTACGACTTGCTTATAACTGCCATTGATGATAATGGGAATTACAGGCATGTCCAGAAGGGAATGTCCCCTTTGTAAATTCCTGATAAGCCTTAGATTAAGGAGCCACAGTTCTGTGAGAGTTCAAACACTTTCTGTGTGCAAGCAAAATTTCCTGAGCTCTCCCTTGTATCCTTGTTCCTGAAAGGTAGACCTTCCAGAAAGCAATATATCCTAGAGCTGTTGCCTTGCCTTTCCTTATCTGACAGGGAAGATGCCAGGGACACTTCTGCCACAAGTGTGTGGCATATAAAGTTGATACAGTTTGTGCAGGGCCGCTGCTGGCAATGCAGACTGCTAATAACAAGAAAAACTTTGCACAAAACTGGTAGGGAACTGAAACATTTAAATTTGTTTGGTTTGTTTGGTTTTTTGGGTTTATTTTTTTTCTTTCCATACTAGCGGTGTCTGAATCAGGCTAAAGGGATAATCAGAAGAGGGTATAAATATTTTGTAACTTAAGTACAGAATCATATTTTCACTGCAGTTACTGAGGATGCTCCCATTAGTTTTTCCAAAGTTACATACTATCTTTTCTTGGTGTAGCATTATACAAGACATAACTTTTCACAGATGCTGTGCTTGTTTGCTTCCAGGTCAGAAGGTTATTTGATTCTTATATTTCCAAGCATTTTTGGTTCACACAGCCCTGTACAAAAGCAGAAAAGGGGCAGAGAGGGGAGGGGATAAGAGGGAGTTTAGTGTTGCTTCTAGGAGTTTAGAACATAAACCAGACATACACTGTGAGGTGTAAAATAGAATACCCATGGATAAAATATACCTGATACATTAATATAAAATTTTCTTAGTAGATATTTCTTCCAAAAAGATACTATCTTACTGTTTTAAACACTATAAGGCCATGTGCAAGTCAGATAAAAACTAACTGACACCCTGGTGAGCCCTCGGAAGTCTGCAAATCAGGCACATTTTCCTACCTGTCTCAGAAAAGTTACATGGCAAGCATGCTTGCACACACATGTAGCCTTCCTCTCATTAGTTTTATATTTGACAGTTTCCAAATCATGACGTCTAATAACAGTAATACAAGGTTGCCTTTTTCTAAATGGAACCCAGATGCTGTTCCTAGAAAAGAAATACTTTCTTGCAGTAGTGGGGTTGGACTACGACATGTCATTCACATCATGATTTGACATAAATTTGTTCATCACAATTTGTATGCAGTGATCTGCTGATAACAGCAGTACAGCAAGTCATCTGAAATAAACCAGATGCAAACAGATGGTACTTACCCCCATTTGTTAGCAATGCCCATAAGAGATTAATGCTGTGTGTGGCAGTATAAAGTTTGCTGTCTGAATGGCCATTGGCTTTCTTCTGGGATGTTACTGCACTTCAGGGATTTGATGAAGGGAGCCATCATGGGGAAGACATGGAATGGGATCCTGCTGGTCACCCCAGCTTCTTCCTACACCTCTTCCTTCTGAAATTCTTCTTGTGCTAATGGTGGTGTCATTTTCTCTTAATTTCATTACTCTCTAGCTGTAGGTTTGGGGCTTGATTTCAGCATTTGCTTCTGCCTCAGCCCTACCTCTAAGCCTAAACTTGCCATCAAGTTCCTCCCCTCCTCCATACATATGGGAATGCCACAAATTGTTAGTACCTCTATGTTTTGCAAACTGACTTTAAAAACAAACGAACAAACAAACAAAAAACCTCCAACAAACATATGAACGAAATAATCAGCTTTGGGCAACAGTGGAAAACTGCTGATTCCATCCTGCAGATGTCATAGCCCTTAGGTGGGCAGGAGAAGGAGGTGACGCTTTTGTTCTTGTTCTGCTAATCTAAGGATGAGAAATGTGTTAAATTAAGAGTCCCGTCTCTTGGGAGGCTGCTGTAATTAATACATTGTATCAAATGGGGCACCATAAGATCTTTTTGTACTGTTAAGAGCAGCTTTCTGTCAGGGCCCTATAGGGCCCCCAGCATTCCCCACCCTGCCCACAGGCACAGGGTGTCATTTCAGCCCAGCTGGGGCCCATGTCTCTGCTTCACTGGTGCAGCAGGCCTGTCTGCCCCTCTTCCTGTTGTGAGGCACTTTGATTTCCCTCACCAGACTTAGACCTGGGTTATTGCCCTGTCCTGGCTGATGTACATTGGCCCTGCTGCCACCACGAGTGCCCTGGCCACCTGCCTCCAGTCATGGGAATGTGGCAGTGGGTGAGATGATGGCCAGCTACCTTGCAGCTACCTGCCTTGGGAATGCAGCCAAAACAGGCATCAAAGCGTGTCTTGATTTCCAGCACACCCAGGTGGTTAATAGCTTTCTCCTTGCCTCCTCCTCACTTTGCTCACAAGAGTGGTTGCTGAAGTTTCTAATGCTCCCTCAGTACTGACCTTTTTGAATCTGACATGGAAGCTGGACAATAGAAGTCATATATCTGCATTCTTTGCTTACTCTAGATGCTTGTTCCAGAATCTATGGCCTATAAGGTTGCTGGGGAGGGACTCTTCATTAGGAACTGTAGTGGTAGGACAAGGGATAACAGGTTAAAACTTAAACAGGGGAAGTTTAGATTGGATGTAAGGAAGGAGTTCTTTACTGTTAAGGTGGTGAGGCACTGGAATGGGTTGCCCAAGGAAGTCGTGAGTGCTCCATCTCTGGTAGTGTTCAAGGCCAGGTTGGACAGGGCCTTGGGTGACATGGTTTAGTATGAGGTGTCCCTACCCGTGGCAGGGAGTTGAAACTTGATCATCTTAAGGTCCTTTCCAACCCTAACTATTCTATGATTCTAAGTTTGTCTTGAAGAAAGCAAAACCAGGTAGATGAGTTAGTCCAATGTAGACTCTTCTGTAATAGTGCAACCTTTCAGACTCTGCTTTCCCTCTACCCTTCTCCAATCTGTCACTCTCTACAAGCAAAGATGATACCAAAAGCTATTCCTTGGAGCTTTCATACTGCTGAAATAAATAGCATATAAATATATTTATTAAACCCCAAAACTGTTCCAATTTTTATCTCTCATAAAAATGGTTCCATCAAAAAGTATCCTACAAGACCAGGTAGAAACAATATGACAAATAACAACAGATATCAAATATCATGTTTTGTCAGAAAGTAAACAAAACAAAACTGTTCACTTTAGGGCTTCAAAATTGGGAAATACCTAATGGAGTTGATCAGAGACAGGCTGCAAGTGTTCAGTTGGCATTAGTTTGTAAAACTAAAATGCCCTACTTTAGCAGCGCTCAAAGTTTATTTGTCTGCTTGAAAATGCCTTTATCTGTGTTAGAGTTGTGCTAAAAGGTCTTGTGTTAAAACAAAGGAACTACTCATTTGCTTTGGCCCAGTGTTCATCTCCAACATTCAAACAAAGAGGAATTCAGTTGGCTGAAAGGAGTGCATATCTTCCTATTGTACAAACCTAGGACTTTGGAAGATGGTGTAAAAAATTGCTTACATATTTGTTAACATGCAGATTATCTTTCATATTTTCAGGAGGACCTGGTAGCCACTGGGACAAAAGTATTTCTTTGTGCATCATGTACACTTAAAATACTAATGTAGTGCAATAGGGGGATCTTATCCTTCATTTCCTCGTGGATGTGTGGCAGATTTCAATGGTCCGTAGATTTTTTTTCTGGAAATCATATTATGTTTTCATTACACTGAAGTTGGAACATTTGCATTCACTATTAAAAAAAACAAACCAAAACAAAAAAACAAACCACACCACCAAAACAAAAAAAAACCCAACAGTGAACGAAGCAGATGGTGTTCACAAAATGGATGGTACTTGACAAATCCAGTATTAGTGTACAAGAATTGAGATGAATGTACCTATGAGGATGTAGATTTCAGCAATTTGTGATCGCACCACCTACATTAATTTAAAGCCACTACTTTTTCATAAATTTAGTTGGTAACTACAGAATGTTTTTGTTTCTCCTCTTTTTTTTTTTTTTTTTTTTT
>NDXB01012174.1:196030-211155 GCA_002631895.1 Agapornis roseicollis
AAAAAAAAAAAAAAAAAAAAAGAGCTTGTTCAGAACCAGTGCTTAGGGGTTTGTTTATAGGTGTCATTGTGTCTCACATCCCTGCTGTGAAAATCAGCTTGCATTTGAATGTGCATCTTGACCCATAAATGTCACCCTGGTCCACTGAGCATCTTGACTTCAACATTTCCTGTTGTAAAATGGACAATGGGATAACACTTCTTTTTCTGAAAGAGGGACCTGTGACAATGTGTGCATGTGTGCAGTCAGGAGAAACTGCAGCACTCGGGATTTAAAAGCATGTCATCAGCCACTGAGCAGGAGATCACAGGAGAACGAAATTGCTGGACAGTTTTTGAAAAACACAAGGATTATCATTTCTGTTTCCAAGCCACTTCTCCTTTTCACAGTCCTGAATCCTTCTTGGCCTATCTCCATCAATGGCTCAACGATGTGCCGCATAGTAGAGCATGTCCAGCTGTGTGGTAAAGCAAGCTGCCTTTGAACAATGAAATAAGAGCACTACTGAGGCTCTGCACACGTTGTTTATGTTTCCAGCCATTTCTTAATTACATGCATTTTCTGGTATAAAACATCTTAAAGTTATGCTCAGAAACTGAAGTTTACACTGAGAATGCACTGAAAGGCTCATGTTCCACATAAGATTTCAGCTTTACCATCTCTTGATGATTGTGTAACAGCTGCAAAATTTTAAAGGAAAACCATGCTTTTATTTTATTTCCCTGCTTTTTCCTGCTCCAGAGGATATTTACAAATCAAGTCTTTAGGACATTGCTTCATCACCAAAAATAAGCACACTTCAATCAGATTGCCAAATGCAGTCCCTCAATTTAAAGCCAAAGCGCATTATTCTGTTACTGTGGGAGAGAGAACTCCTTGCATGCCTAGTTGGAATTCAGGACTTCAGAATTTTATAAATGGTAAATGTTTAAACCAGTATTTGTATGCATTCCTGAAGACATGGACAGAGTACACTGATTCTAAAATTGTTCATAACTGTGCTTTTAGAAACTGTGTCTGGCTCTAATTTGAATTAAAATGTTCAAAGAATTATACTGTCTTTCATGACGATTTAGCATTAGTTAATAATCATTTAAATATTTCCATTGCTCAAATTCCAGTTTTCACCCCATTGCCTCAAAGGAATATAGATTATATATATTACCATATGATAAAGAAGATCAAAATGTGGGGGTTTTGTACCTTCCAAACATAGGACAGACAGTCCAATTTTAAAAATACCGAAAGGTATATGTGTAGATATCAACATGAATGTTGGCATATCTTTTCTTCCATGAAAAAGTTAGTGTTTCTGAGTAATCTTTTCACAATGATTGATACCATTAACTAAAACGGATTTAAATATGAGCACAGGGAAAACCTTTATTATTAAAATATGCATCATTAGTACCATATCTGCTGTTTTCACAAATGACTGTGTACTATATCTGGTGTTTCACAGATGTCTGTGTTGGGACAGCAAGGCTAGAATCTTGGTGTGATATACAAGAACCTGGTAAAGCACTGATATAAATGTCATCTCTTATCAGAATCTGAAATTTATGATTAACAGTAGTACCTTGGGCGTTGAGACATTGTCATAAATATTCTCAAAAGCAGTATTGAAGGGTTTGATAGATCTCATTAGAACACTTTGATGTCGCTATTCTTTGTACTCAAGTAGGTAAAAAAAACTCAGCCTAAGATACAGCTGGTTAGATGGAGATAGAGCAGGGTTTTGGGAAATAAAGTGGTATTGTTTATGGCTGGTTAGAAAAAAAAATCATATTCACAAAAGGAAGCAGAAAGATGTAGTTTAACTGTATGCAAGGTTTTATACTACTAATAGAGTTTCTGAGAATACTTTGATAACATGTATATTTGTCTATATACATATTAATTTATTGCTCATTCAGATTCAGAGAAATGAATCAGAAAAAGGAAGACAAAATATGTGTGAAAGGAAGTAATCTGCCAATAAATAACAGAGCAGTGCTAACATGAGTCACCAAAAAGTTACTAGATTCTGTGATTCATATGCAGTATATCCTTTGTGGATTGACAGTTATAGGAGTAAGAGATAATAGATTCAGCATAGCATAGTGTCTTTTTACCATTGGGTGTTTTGCATCCGATTACAACTAACAACTTAATTAAAGAGGCAACAGAGGACTATAGACCTTTTTTCTAACTGTAACAATTTTGTGCTTTTTAAATCCTTTCAAAAGAGATTATATCACCTGCTCATTCTTTTTAATTTTGCTTGTTACATAAAAGCTATTCAGTCCTAACACCGTCTTCCATAAAAGCTACTGTTTCTATCTTTCTGAAATACTGGTTGCACATTTATTTTTCTGTGTTGATACAATAGGATGACTGCATTCTCTTTCATATAGTATTACAGGAGATTATTTATAACCAAAGTGGTGTAGATCAGAATAAAAGCTCTCTGATCCATTGTAGCTATGGAATAATAAATAGAAATAGGGTACTTTTAAAAATACATCTACATTATATGCAGAATTCAGCATATTGAGTAACCCAAGCTCAATTCATTCCGCTTAAAATTCTACTTCAAAACAACTTCATTCTTTTAAGTGACTACATTAAAGCTTTTTAGTGTTTCCTGCAATCTCCCAAAGCAGAAATAAAATCAGATTTAATTTATTTTATTTGCTAACACTGTGGATATAATTATTGCTGCAGAAGTCTTTTTAATTGTTTTCAACTAGGTGCTTGTCTTTAAGTTGCAATAGACTTCTAATTCTGTATTGTTGATATTCCCTTGTTAATTTTGACAAAGCATCGTAAATCCAGGTATTTAGGTTTATTGAATTTTGAAATGAGGTGATTAGTTGGAACATGGGTGAATGAACTGATGCAAAGCAAAATGAATTTTATGATTTACTGTCATTTGCTAGTTCCTTTGGAACCCTTATGTGCATATTATAAAATGTATTAAGAGGTAAGATATCACAGTTATAATCAACAATATAAAATTTTCTGAAACAAAAGTATTCACACAGTCCTCCAAAAAGAGTAATTATTGAATAAGTGTTTGATAGACGCAGTTAGTTTTTATTATAGATCATGCTTTTCCACTCCGTTTCAGTATGCAAAAACATATCTTAATAGACTTTCAGTAGCAGTCAGCAGTGCTAAAGTTCCAAAGCTGTTACATTGTAATTTGCTTTCAAATTCCTGTGCTTTCAAAGAGGCATGCATATTTAGGAAGAAATAGACCATTTATCAGTTTTTACTTAAAGTTTGTAATGGTTATTAATTACAGTTAATAGCAAACTAGCATAATGTGTTCCCTTTATATTTGGTCATTGATATTTCTGATAGTCTGGTACTTTTTTCCACTAGGCTTGAAAGGAAATTAGGTTCAATAATTTTACCTGTGTACTTCAAAATGATATATGTGCAAGTATTAACTTAAAGATGGATGTGTTGTGCTTTTATTTCCAATTAAAGACTTGAGCTTAACTATTAGAAAAGAGAGAGATAACCTAGATGTACATTCAGAAACTAAAGTTTAAAAGTTAGAGAGTTCCATCTCCACAGCCTTGCAGTGGCTTGTTTTTTATTTTAATTTTAGGAAGAGTCTAAACATAAAGGACTTCCAGAGATAAGAGCCACAACAGCTGTTTTTCTCCATTTGAATTACAATTCAAAGACCAAAACTTCCCTTGAAACTTGAATAAATCACTGCAGGCCTCTAGAAAGGCAAATTATGAGAACTCCATATAGTGGCTTTCTTCTTCTGGTGCAGGAAAACATAAAATCAGGCTCTGCCTGTTCTTACTACCCACGTTCCTGTCCGCCCAAAGGTGAGCAGTGTAAGCATTACATGCTTTCTTGCTTCTCTGAACCCTGGGCTGACATCTGCTGTGGGTAAATCATTCCAAAGTTATAGCTTCCACTTTTTTTTTCTACAATCCATAACACTCTGGATGAAATTTTGTGGACACTTTTAGTTTAGTTAAATAGTAAAAACCTCAGAACCTTAACACACAACATCTGCTGGTGTTTCTCCAGTCATTTTACAAGCATCTATAAGAAATCTTCTGTTCTATATTTTAATCATTTTGTAGAATAGAAGTCCAATATAATCATATGATTTCTCACAGATTAATAAAAAGAGATCTGTTCTCTTTTACAGTAAATTTAGTGCTAATAAAAAGAGATAAAAGTTTATGTACAGAAGTAAAAATAAAATTCTGTTCTTTATTTTTGTTATTTAATATCCTAATTTTGATGCCTCATGAAAAAAACCTCATTTTGCTTTCTTGTCATATGTAATGTTTCTAATTCTGCATTTGCTTTCTTGCTTTGTTTAGCTCTGTGTAATATTGCCTTGATATATCTCCTGTAAAACAGTAAACACTGCAAAGCAAACTCTGTATGTAGCATGTTCAAAGTCTTAAATTGTTTTCAGGTATGAAAAGCAATTACAGTGTGATCTAGCTACCTACAAACCATAATATCTACTTTCTGTTGTTTTCTCTGCTACTGTAACCAGAGACGAGCTGGTCCTTATAGCACAGGGTTGCTCCTCTGAATGGCTTCATCTCTTATCCTTGAGATGAATGGAAAAAACTTCTTCACCTCTGCCTGGGATGGGACCAGTACTAGGCCCCCAGATCTCTGACTTTCACATGTGCTATTTAATTAATGCTGTTGTAAATAGTATCGGTTTGGAATCTGTGTCACCCCTGATCCCATCCTGGTGACTTGTGGAGACTTTACAGACAATGGCAGGGTTATTCCTGTTTGCAAAGAGGAGAGGAACCATGAGAGAATAGTACCAATAAGGTGGGATTCTATTCTGTAGGGTTTTCTTAGGTGTACTTTATTGACTTGGTTTTGTCCTGAATTTTATCATCACAGTGTGATGGACTTCACTGAACCTGTAGTATACTGCATATATTTGCATGGATTCTGTTAGAACGAGCCCATGAGTTTATACACATCTTTAGAGCAAACAGTGTTTTGTTGGAATTGTCCATTCACATACTTTGCATTCTTCCATTTGTTGTGTTATATCTTCACAGTGCTATACTCAATAAAAATTCATGGCAGGAGGGTTTGTTGTTTTTTTTTTTTGTCAGTTTAAGAAAGGTGATGGAATCTCTGCCTGATGAAATGATCAAATATAGCTCCCACAGGGAACAAAGATGCATTAACAGGTGTGATTTTTTTTTTTTTTCAGTATTATGTTAGTTTTTTCTCACATCTGTGTTGATATCTTTTCTGTCAACTGTAACTTCAAGCTCCAAGTCTCAGTTTCATTTGGTCACATTTACCTACATTAATTGGTAGCTAATGTAAGTCAACACTGTAACAGAAAATATTTTTAACCCTGCCAGTGGTTTTATTTTGCAGCTATTTAACTTGAGGTTTGCTCAAGGTAAACATTTAAACTGTTTTGCTACAAGTGATCTGATGCTAATTCAGTGGCAATGAAGTTACTTTGAAAACCTCAGCACTTGTAATAATACTGAACACCTTTACAGGAAAGTGTAGGATGTTGAACCACTGTTGCTGCTTGGTCATGATAATGAAACGTAAACATTACAGCTGCTGAGCCATGATCCATTGGCGAGTTGGGTACATGTTTCCTTCAAAGCTGAACTCTCTAGCTTATCCAAATTTAGACTCTCAGTTACCTACCTGGAAGGAAAACATGCTCTACTAAGAGTTCCGAGGTTGTATTTTAAATACCTTGACAGGAAACATGGAGTTTTGGGGTTTTTTTATGCAACCTTTGTTTCAGAGGTGAAAACTGTATCATTATATGTAATTGGCTACCTGCAGTTCATTAGTGGCAGCATCATTAAGTAATAGGGGAACATTGTAGTGGCTAATCTTTCAAGCATTTGGCATTCAGTATGACCTCGTTAAAAGTAGCAAAGGTCAAGCTTCAGTTCAACAGAGTCCCCCATTCGCCAAGGAGACTAGCATAGCAGAGTAATCTCTGTGTGTCACTTCTCATTAATCATGCTACTTTCCTCTTCATGAAATTCCAGCAGATAATTGTTACTAAATGCGATTTGCAACACCCTGTGCTGTGGTTGAAGGACCAGAAATAGGCAAACAGATAAAAACATTGTTTAGCTTGCAGGCAGCAAGTGTTTCCTATTCAAAGGTATCAATGCATAAACATTGATTTAGCCATGAGCTGACACTTACAAAGCTTGTGCTGTTTCCAGAAAGCCCTGTGGTCAGGCTAAGTAATAGCCAAGGGCAAGTACTTTTACCTGCATAGCAAGGTTAGATTCTATATAAATTGCCTGATCCTGAAATGAATCAGTTTTCATGTTACACTGCTTTAGCATTGCCATAGGTCACAAGAAAGTACCTCAAATGAAACACTTGCACATGTGGTAGGAAATGTGGTCCCATGTAAGGTCAACTGTGTTGATACTGAATAAATATTTCGTTAAAAACATAATTAACAAAGTACTTATTTTCTTTTATCTCAGAAATTTGATGCACAAGTCAGAAATGGCCTCAAGCTGCACCAGGGGAGGTTTAGACTGGAGATTAGGAACAATTTCTTCCCCAAAGGGTGCTCAGGCTTTGGAACAGGCTTCCCAGGGCAGTGGTAGTGAGTCACCATCCTGGAAGGGTTCACAAACTGTGTAGATGAGGCCCTCAGTGGTTTCGTGGTGGCCTTGGCAGTCCTGGGGTAGAGGTTGGACTTGATGATCTGAAAAGGTTTTTTCCAACCTGGTTGATTCTATGATTCTGTGATTCTCTATGCTATGAAATTTTTAGGATGAATTTATCCTAATTTCCATCTGCACCTGGTAAAAGCTGAACAGTTTTAGAAATCCATAGATTTCTAAGTTCCATAGAAAGAGATACTTAAACATTTGTCACATGGCCCAAAGTTTTATCAACCATTTGGCCAAATCCTGTCCTGTCACAAAAATGCCTCTGATTCTTTTAGAATTTGCTCTGGTGTTTCTTGGCAAAAGGCAGTGTTTGATTGCTACTAATGAAGTGGAATTGAACTCCTGCATTCCTGTATTTGTGCAAAATCTTAATCTTACTGACGTGCCTGTTCAGAGAATTAAAGACTACAGCAAAGTAAATGATAGCTCTACTGTGAATGTTTAGTTCCATCACCTACATCACAGAACAGCTGGTAGTGAATGTGGTTTTATTCATGGGCTCTTCAAATAGGTTTAACTCGTGTCTTACAGAAAATAAACTAATGCTATGTCAAACAAAATTCAGACTCAATCCTACTCATAAAGCACATCTTGACTGTGTAGCAAGTGAGAATTTACAGCAGTACAATTTCTTCAAAATATGGTTTTCAAAGGTGACTGTAAGTATCTACATTTGTTTTGAAATACAGTAGAAAAGCACCGTCACTATCCTCAGGCTTCTTTTGCTTAGATATAAATTGCAGTACCATTTAGTCAATTCTAGATTATTCAGAGTAATAGGACAGCATAAATCAGATTAAGCAAAAGTATTGACAATGCATAAACGTGTAAACTAAACTTGAAGAACGTGTAATGACGGAATGGAAAAAAAAAATACTTAATGTCCATGGAGAACTTATGTGATAAATGACTATGAAAAGTCTTCATTTAAATGATAAATAGGGTCAGCATGTACAATGTGATGATTTGCATTGCAGACGGTGAATAATGATACCAGATTATACATGCTGCAGGTACATACTATGTTTGACTTGAGTCTAATTTAATCTGAGAAATAGGAATAAGCAGTAGAATTAAACAAATCTAAAGTCATAGAGCTATAACACCAAAATACTTCTTGACATTAGTAATTCAAGCATACAAAAGCTTTCTAGAACTACACAGAACACAGTTTACTCAATATGGCATTTCTAAGGATGATGACAGTATTTTCATTTGAGGTGATTTTGTTGACATTCCCTAGGAGCCTTATTTTCTGAAAACTTTATTTTTTTTTTTCTAATATTAGGCCATGACAAAATTTACATCTTCCTAGACTTTCAGAGCCAAAGGTCTGTTTTGCAATTAGTAACCCCCACCAACACATGGATTTTAAATGTTGCACACGGTGCTTCCTAGCTTCATTTGTTGCCCTCTAATTTTATTTTATTTTATTTTATTTTATTTTATTTTATTTTATTTTATTTTATTTTATTTTATTTTATTTTATTTTATTTTATTTTATTTTATTTTATTTTATTTTATTTTATTTTATTTTATTTTATTTTATTTTATTTTATTTTATTTTATTTTATTTTATTTTATTTTATTTTATTTTATTTTATTTTATTTTATTTTATTTTATTTTATTTATTTTTTTTTATTATTATTCTTAAAGAAATTGCATGGACAGTTAATCTTTAGCCATGACTATAACTCCTATCACATTCCCACTTAGTCATCTCTTTTCCAGCCTGAGAAGTCCTGGCTAACTTAGTCATTTCTTGTATGGAAGCATTCATTCTTGTATGGTGTCCAAATGTACTACTATTGCGGTATTTAATTACAACTCAAGTACCATCTGCTAGTGGAATATTCTCTGCCAACATTTCTCTCCACCACTTGATAATAAAGGTAGTACTATCCAAAAACCAGGAATGTATTCTTAGATAGTTTGTAGTATATGCCTCTTGGCTTCTTCAGCAATCGGTAAATTCAGTATCATACAAAAAGGCTGTTCTTTGTTTTCATTTGGAGGGGGAATTAAAGTTTTATGGTTTACAGCATTAAACATTTTCTATATTTTTCATGAACTTTTCCAGTTTCCAACGTATGGTCAAGCAACACAAGTGTTTTTAAATAGAATGCCATACTTCTAAGAATTAAATCAACAACAATTTCACGTAGTATAAAAGCAAAGGGCAAGAAGAGTTAGGAGAGTTTGGATTTTTGTTTGGGTTTTGCATATTACATTTTTGAAGATATCTGGCAATTCTCACCTGCTGTTCTTCAGAAGTAGTCGAGGTTAAAAAAAAAAATATCCAGCTGAATATACAGCTAGGCAATAGCTGGCTGAATAGTTCTGTCATTCATTTATAGCTTTTGACTTTATGGTATGTGGAAGAATGAAGGTCAGAGGTGAACTGGAAGGTTCTTTCTTTCATAAATGTCTTACAAAATAGATTTCCTTAGGCTAATTTTAGGCATCTTAATCTAAAGCGAAAAGTTTGCTTAAGTACTGTCTAGCCACATCAGCCCAGTCCAGTATGCTATTTGCAGTTTATCTATATCTGTATACATCGAGACAGTTCTGCAGAGCTGAACTCTTTTCCAGATATAAACCCCAAATGCAAATTGCAAAAGTATAATACCTTTTGTTAGTATAGTACAGGATATTAAGTCTATATTACATGGAACATCTTGCCATGGATTGGTTTAGATAACCAGATTTTGTATGGTTCAACAACCAGCTGGAAAAATTTGAGAAAGTCTCAGCAGTTGGGGAAGGTCACTGATTTCTGACTTGCACAAGGCTGGGAGCGCATTGCAAGATAGTGTTGTTATGTGTTCACCCTGTAGCTGTCTTCTTCTCTTAGAAAAAGCATGTATGGTCAGCCTTCCTTGGAAGACTTATGTAACATGTAATATTAGTTCAAATGATTGGAATTCATTTTTGCAGTGCTTATTTTTCTCATGCAAATCTACAGCTGTTGGCATTGAAATTTTATTTCATGCTTCCCCTTCGTGAATAATCAGACATTGCTATTTGCTAGTAAGTAGTCTTGCATACTGATGTCCCTGAAATACAGTGAAATTTGAGGCTATATAACAGGTAAACATTAAAAACATTTAAAGTTTATAGTGATAAAGATGAAATTTTAGGTGGGAATGGAGTAGTGGGTAGTACATGAAAACATTGTTGGGCTTGTGTAACATGAGTGACACTTTGGGAAGTTTTATAGATTCTCTGTTATTCCCTGACCACAGAATCAATTTTTATCTGAGAGGACTGAAGAAGGAATATTTTTAAAACACAAGTAATGCTAAGATTTTGGGAAGGTAGAAAATGGACATGAGAAGAGATTATGCATAAGGAGATCTGGAGAGTTCCAAGTATCAAATATGTGCTCAGCCAGAAAGTTCAAGGCATGGTTTTAATGTTTAACAAGAGGTTTGGGATGCATGGAAGCAATTTACATTTTCAGGATGGCAAAGATACTACATATTCAGATGGTATTTAAATGAGATGTGGATAATTGGAAGTTTTATTCATATCTTTGGGATTTATTAAATAGTTCTTCAAAATTTTTAATCATTCACATTGGCAGATCTATGTATTTCAGCAGGAACTCCATTTGTGCAGTATTTTAATTTTCCCTCTGTCCTGATAGGGTAAATCTTTTTCAGAAAACCATAACACCTGAGGGAAGGAAACTTCAGCAGAGACAGCTTGACATTTGCACAAGCTGAAACACTGTGGCTGAGTGTGCTTAGTGTTATAGTAGTGTCAGAGATTCCATTCAAAAACTCCTGTGATACACAGCAGAAACCCTAGGTTAGATTTTACTGATCGTGCTGCTGTAATCATATCTAGGCTGATCGCCCTGAACAAGAGATGGTGGCTATAAACACACTGATAAGATCTTGTTCATAGCAGTTCATGTACATGTAGTGATTAGTAAATGTAGAAAAAATTGTAAAAAGTCTAAAAATGTGTTAATTAAGATTTGTAAGTAACAGAATTAAATTAAAACTCATTTTTAAACACAAAAGGCACCTTAACATTCTTTTCAAAAAGCTAACATAAATTTGCACTCAATTTTCAAGGGGCTGGAAAACAAATCCTTGGACTAAATTTTTTGCTTGTTTGTTTAAGTTGAAAGAACTTAAGAACTTAATGCAATTTCTAGCAGGACTGAACACATTTTGAATAGAAATTCAGTTTGCTTTATTCCAAGTGGGAATTTTAAAGGTATGTTCTGGAGAAGGAAACAATGATGAGTGTTAATAATGTGATAAAAAATAGTAGATTGAAAATTTGAAAGTTAATATCTTTGTGATTTAGCAATTCAAAGGCAGAAATGTCTTTTCTGATTGTTAAATCCTACATGCTCAAAATAAAAACAGTTATGGTTATCTCCTAGATTTACTAAAATGTTCTAATAACAGAACACACTTTTTTTCTATCAAATTTTAACAACTAAGTTTGTTTTGAAGGGGACCAATATGTGAAATGTTATATTTCTATTCTCATTAGATGCTCCAATCAAAGATTTAACAAGTATTCAGAGAAGCACTGAAATTTTATGCAAGAACTAATAAAGAGAATGAAGCATTGCCAAGACTGGTGATATTGACATACACTTAAAAGCTTCATACCTTGACTTATCTCTAAAATTATGAGTCCTTTCACTGTAATCCTGTGGGGATATGTTTTATGCTAAGGGCATGTTTACTTACTTGAAAAAAATACAGGTTTCTGATAGTTGCAGAGATAAAGTCGCTTCAGAAGAGGTAAATGAAAGATAAAACTTATTTCTATTATGCAAGCACATACAAAATTATTTTTTGTGATTAAAATCACACACAGAGAAGTGCATCAAGGGAGAAGCTATTTATTCCATTTACAAATTAGAAAGACACAGGCTTGTGTAAGAGTAATATTTAAAAAATTACGTAGGTTTGCATATGCATGTGGAAATGTGCATTATACTTATTATATAAAAGAAATACCCACTAATCCTGTACCTGGGTACATTTTTTATTTAGAATATTTATTGATGTCCTTTGCAAACTAATTTGTGGTTTTGATTCTCTTGTAAATTATAAGGTTATCAATAGCTTTGTAAAATAAATAATGTCTTCAGTCAGTTCACTGGATAGCTATTATTTATCCAATCTCACTTCAGCTAAGAAATTATAACAGGTATACTACTGTAACCTTTTGTAATTACTTTAATTATACTGTAAATAAAGCAGAACTTGAATATCCAGTTTTTCTTTCAGATTTATCTAAGGGCTGTAATGATTTAGGGAGTGTTTACTGTACAGTAGTGGCAAAATATATTCATTTAAAGCCTATTAAAAAGACAATTTCAAAAGTATAAATCCACACTGTGTAAACATCAGAATTATACAGTAACTAGCTTTCCATCAGGAAACAATGTAACATTATGTAAAATTTCATTTTCCTCCAAAAGATAAATCTACTTTCTATAGTGTTTCTTTCAAGTTTGGATTATTAACACACATTCTTTCTAACTTTGGTGGATAAATAGACTTGGATGGCTTAGCCATTTCTGGTATTGTGATTTAGAGCTTTGATTTGATTCTGATCCCTCGACACACATCATATGTTCAGAGATGTGTGAATTTGAAACTGCCTGCTGACTTCTAAGTAAATAGGTATTTATGCAGGCACCAGCATTCTTATAATTATTTTGTTTGGTATCTTGCTGGATCAGATGTAAGAAGCACAAGAATATTCTAAGAAGTCAGTACATATGAAAATATGTTACCATAGAAAACTGGTTTGCTTTATCTCCATAAACTATGGATTATAAAATACATTTCATTATATTCGTGGTTGTGGTAACAGCTATAACTAGGACACCAAGAGCCCATAAAAAAATTTCCTTGTAAAAGTGTCTAAAAGACAGCTCAGAAGACTAGAACACCCACTCTGTTTGGGGCACTGCTTTCAGATTTTCCCCTTAGCTAATGAAGACAATATGTCAGTAACAGGTCATATCTGTGAAATCTGTAAGAGTTGTGACTTCTTGGTTTCTGGTTCCTCCATATCTTTTCACAGATTTCTTACTTAACTTGTGATCTCACCTCTGCCTTCTTCCATAATAGAATCTATTTTTTAGGAGTTTGTTTCTCCCTGAAGCTGTATAGTGTTGCCCAAAAAGAAGAGTAGATTTTGGATGCTGTCTTTCTGTGAGCCTATCATCCTGTTCTCCCTGCCAACATCAGTTTCTTTTGTGCATCGCAGTCTCTGAAGTTCAAAGAAAAATGCTCATATTTTTCATGTTACCCTTAGCTCCTCTGTGCATCTGGCTGTCTCTTAATAGAAAGATACATGTTCAGCCATCTTCAGGAATCTTTACTACAAGTCTGTTAATGTTCACGTACTGCTTCTACCATGTATTTCAAAAAATTCCAGGTCCACCTGCATAAATTCATTACTTTGCATCTCTGCAGTTCTAGAACACCATGTAAAACTGGAAGCATAACCACTTCAGGCAATGAACAGTGTAACAATACTAAGTTGCTTCAACATTTTTCACTTGCAATTGCTTTTTGAACCACTCAGTCATCAAAAGAATAGAAATCCCACCCTCTTCTATCACAACTCCTGCACACAGAGAAGCAAAACACAGGTTTGTCCTCCATAGCTTGTTCTATATTACCCTGATGTTTCCTCTCCTAAAGTGATTTTCCAGGTTTTCTTTTAGGTAGATTTAATTCACTTTTGCTTGAGGTTATGCTTTCTGCTAAAAAGAAAAATGAGAATTTATTAATGAAATTATTTTTTTTAAACAAGCTCCAGACTCCTAATGACTTTGGTATATAAATAGACCACAAAACTAACATAAGTAGCTTCTGTCATCTTGTCTACAACAATTAAAAACCTGCCACAGCTAATGACACCATGTACAATGCAATTACAGCTGCTTTTGTTTCCTTTCTTCTTTACCTTGATAGAATTCTTTTAACAGTTACTATTATATTATTTTTTTAACATGCTACTAGAATATGTATTTTCAGATCACTGAAAACTACTGTATGAAGAACAAAGTCTTATTTTGTTACATGCAGTCATAGTGCTTTGCAGGAGGTGAGAAAGTCTAAACTTAGTTTGACCAGTATTTATCTCTCCAAACCCTTTCCACCTTAAAATGATTTTTTTGTTTTTCCTTAGAGGACATGTAAAGAAAACAAGATGCTTGCTGTCAAAAGATCCTGACAATGTCCTCTCTCATTAGTAGAATTATGATTCTATACAAGGGGAAGAATACCAACTTATTCATATTAGGACATGAGTAAATTATCCCTGTGCATTCCGTATGAATAGTGCTGTCACAGGATATAAATATAAAATAGAAATAAATGTGATATGTACTGAAATCTTATCAGGCTCATGCAAGTATTCTAATTGTGCAAGCAAAAAGAACTGCTATAACAAGGGGCCTTGGTGCCTGCAGGCAAGTCTTTGATTCTGTACCTTTCTATCTTGTGACATTCTGCACTGAATATCCTTGTAGTCTTTCTCAGCACAACTTAAAAGACTTCCAATAATTAAAAAAGACAAGAATAGTATCACCTTAGCTACCATTGTAGGAAAGATTCTATTACTGTGGGTATCACTTAAAATAAGCTAAAAAATTAGATGGACAAAACTGAAGTAGCCACTCTTGCAAAACTAAGTGAATGTGCTCAAAGAACAGAATTGATAATGGCCACCAAAACGGTGCTCTGTTAAATAGATCTGGTCTTTGATAAATTAAATAGATTTATTTACCAATTTTATATTATCAAACTGTAATCAAACTTGATTATCCTTAATCAAGTGGCAGTAAGTGGCTTCCTGATTTCACCTCAGCCAATACAGCAAGAAAAGCCAATACAAAAATCAGTTTGCAGGGTGAATTTTTAATATGAGCAGCAGTGCCCAATGCACTTTGTACTACCCTCTTTGGCCAGGGCAAGATTACATATATTAATCATGCTTTGACATACTGGTGGTGTTCAGAGCAAGAAGGACGTTCTGACAAAACTCTGATTTCTTCATTAATTTTTAGGCAACTTACAAGGTTAGTTCAAAAGTACTTAACTATTATGTCTCTTTTAAAAATAAGATATCAGCATTCTGACCACCAAATAACTCTTGAATCTGCATTATTATCAGTTTTATCAGTAATGCCAACCAGATGCTCTACAACTCACTAAGTGTATATCAGCTCAAGTGGGATCTGAAAAGTAACAGGTTTGAACTAAACTGTCTAGTGCACGAAGCCTGTATGTGTTTGACTGATACTACTGCCAGTTCTGAAAGATAAAAAATTACGTTAAAGTTGGGGGTTTACTTTCTTTGGGTTTTGTTGGTTTTTTGTTTTTTTTTTTTTGTTTTTTTTTTTTTTTTTTTTTTTTTTTTTTTATCTTTTCTGAAATAATGAA
>NDXB01012174.1:216089-239686 GCA_002631895.1 Agapornis roseicollis
ACAGGGGAGAGGGGTGGGGCTCTTTCTTTTTTTTTTTTTTTTGATTTTGCTACTTGCAGGGTAGATAATTATTTTTCTTACCATATGAATTATTGGCATATGATGATGTGACTAGCCTCTGCTTTAAAGTACTTCTATAAAAGAATAAAATATCCAGGCAATGATGGATCACTGCTTTCAGTACTAGATCAAGAGCCTCTGACTCTGACACAGCTGCTGCATCCAGCATTTTGAACTGTTGTTTGTTTTTCTTATTTTAATGTTGTGCATCATCACTTGTAAATCAGTAGGACCAAAATACCCTTAATACTCTTGCTACAGTTTTTGCCTGCATATTTACTGTATTACTGCCTTTAGTTATAGGGCATGAACTATTTCTTATCCATGTTATTTTAAGCACTTTTTGTAACCTTAAATAAATGTATAGCATGTATTCAGGACAGTATAAAGTACTGCTCCAGGTGGCTTGATCATGACAGATAACCTTATTTATTGTTATGACAGTACAGGGGCAAGCTGCACCTGTGGTCTCTTCCCCAGCCTGTCTCACAGGCTTGTCTTTCAAGAGACAGACCTTAATAGCACTTTTGCAGAATTGAATCCAGTGATTGACCTAATTTTAGACTGTATCATGCCCCAGTTTCATGCCAATCAGTTCCTTATCCTTTATGCAGTCTTTATAAATGTTTCTTCAGATAGTATATGCCACTATTTCCTGTTTTATTTTACTTTTCTTAGTCTTTACCCTAGGACACTGCTCCCTTTTTTGATAAGGTGAACCTTGCAAGCTCAGCTGTAAATTTTGCTGGTGTCTCAATGACACATTTTTGTAAGGTTTTATGAGAAAGATCAAAGTTACAAAGAATACCTTCCTATAAAGACAGGCGTTATCCATTCTGTGCAGAAACACATCACAGGTACAGAAAAGGTTGAAGATCATAATAGGTTCTCTTACCCAGGTCAGTGGAACATGGCAACATGACTCTGTACAAGTAATCATGACACATTGCTTAAAACATATTCTCTCACATTCAGTCAATAACAGCCACTTTATATATAATCTCAAGTGCTTCTACCCAACCTAGTTGCATTCTCAGTCTCTTTCTCACATTGTTTTTCCTGTGCTGGCTTAATTTCTTCCTGTGTGGTATTTCTTAACATTTTAATATCTTTTTGATAAAAAAAATCTGAGAAGAAAAAGAAGCCAGGTAATTTAGCCAAAGTATGAGAGACATAAATTTCTCAATTAGTACTTCTTCTAATTCTCTCTTACTAAGTCTTGGTATTTCTACATGACATCTTATCCGCGATAATTGTTCTTGCTAAGAGAGTTCTATCCAGCAAGCCAGAATATGTCAGCCAGATTGAAGAACACAAAGTAATTATAAAATGTTATGGATATTTTCTTTAAACCCCACAATTAATAAATGTTTTCATACTTTCATGATATACTAATACAAGAATAATCTTATTAAGTTCTCAACCTCTTCAATTCTTAACAAGGTAATAATGTATTCCAACAATAATTTCCCAATTGATAATGAAGGTAATGCACACTTTGGTATGATTTGTTGTATTTCTGCTGTGATCCTGTGAATTAAAACAGAAATTGAGATTAGGGAAGTTAAAAAAGTTGACAGATAGAAAGGCTCATTGGGTAGCAAAATAAGGCAGCAAAATTCTGAAACCAAAATTGTTATATTCAGGTGCATCCTAATTTAAAACAAACTCTTTTCTTGTTCATCAGAGTCCATATTGGTTATTGTCTTGACGGTAGAAAACATTGTGGTACTGCTGTCTGGGTGTTGCTGACTACAAAAGAATCATTTTCAAAGTGACTCTAGTGCTGTGTGATAAATGGATGGATTTCATGAAGAAGGCTTGTTCTACAGACAATGCTGGCTACAGAGAAATTGCTGTGTCTTGTTTTGCTATTACTAAATTTCATTTAAATTTACATTCATTTTTCTTTATACTTTTATATTTTCCAGTGTCTTATTATATGCTTTTGTATGGTTCTTGCATAAGTATTTGTCTGACATCACTAGCATTTCAGCAGGAACTGCTGAAGATTACAAATGTTAGTAGGGGTTAAAAGCTACGTATTATGTTTACTGGCTTATCTCCATCTCTTGTGTGTGCGTATTGATATCCAGCTTTAAATTTTGATTTTTACAGTGTTTTTCAAGAGTAATCAGTTTGATATTTCACTAGTTTGCAAAGAATGGGCTATGGTCCTCAAATTGCAAACCCAAGTCTATTCCTAGACTGAATGGCAAGCTTGTATGCCAAAGACTCATCAGCTCTGAGCACACACCAGTTTATTAGAGAAAATTCTCAGAAAATCTACTGAACTGTTAGCTCTTTAACCAAAGGAGATAACACATGAATAGCGGGAAATAGATCAAAATTTAATCTGTGCTCTGGTCTCTTTCTTAGGAAAGCAAAACCAGTAAAATAAAGCAGGAAAAAAGTACAAAGTATTAAACATGCAAAAAGTGATAACTACACTTAAGTATAAATAGGAAAATATTTCTGTTTTTTCATGTTTTGAATTTTGTGTTTGGGAATAGGAAAGACCTGGTCAGTAGCAACAGGAATTGGAAACTTTACACAATACTGTCTGTCAGTATTTGGCTAGAGTTATAAGAGTTGAGAAAGCCCTGCTAAACATTTTTCTGCAAATTTAGATGTTAAAGTTACACTAAAAATTAATTACTAGACATCTTTGAAAATCATACTGTAGGGTGTAGATTAATTGCAAATAAATACAAGTACTCGGCAACATGCCCAGGTTAGGAGCCTTGATGCTCAGTGCTCCCATTATACCAAGTGGAATATCATAAGTTCTTTTAAGTCTGATTTGGTCTCTGGAGATGCCTTTCGCTTTCTCTATTGATCACAAAGGAAATTTTGGTGAAGCTTCAAACTTTCAACCTTCAGTAAAGGGTTCAGAGTTGGCAAGGAGAGTGCCTAAAGTAATTTTAGTCTTGTTCCTCTTTATGATTGACTGTGTAATATAACTTAATTGCTGTATCATGTTCTTCATGATATAAAAAACATTTTGGAATTGCTGTTTTATATTATACTTTTCACATGAATTACCTAGATTTAAAAGTTATTTTAATGATAATACATGATACCATGTGATTCTCAGCAAGTTTTGTGTTGACTGCTTAGTACAACTGTGTTAACATTCTGCCAGGCTCAGTGAGAGCTGCTAGTAAGGAGTCTTGGTGAATCTGATTCAGTTTAAGGCAGGTCACAAATCTCAGTCACACTTCAGGAGATCATCCAGATTTTATTGTCCGAGGTAGCTTCATTTATGGCTGGCTTCCAAAGCAGCATACTGGAGTGCAAGTTCAGAAGATGCAATCTAGGAAATATGAAGAACTGAGAAGGCACAATGCTGCTGACATGCGATCTGTACTTTGCTAGCAGTCTTCTGGTTCAGTTCCTGACATTGTCCCTTATGAATAACAGCAAATTAAATCCTTATAAAATTGATATAATTGTTTAGAGGAACAAAGATCCTCTGTCTGTTCTGGAGTTCAGTGTCTATTATCTCTGCCATCCTCTTAGTCAAGAGGAGCAGCCAACAAGTAATGTGCTAAATATACAAGCAGCAGACTGCAGATCATAAGACTCAGTACTTCAGTTCAGAGAAGGCAAGTGACAAGCCCTGGATAACTTCCTTTCCTTTTCCTTTTAAAAATACCTACCAGTTGTACCAGCCAATATTAAACATGTCCTTTCCTGAAGCATATCATCATGTGAAAAACAACTTAGGTCTACAGAAAAATAAGTACTAGATTTAGCAATATCCATATATCCATAGCAGTGGGATATACCCTACTATTCACATTGTAATAGTTCAGTAACAATCCACAGAATAAAATTTGAACTTTTAAACATCAAGCTTCAGTGCTAACATTTGCAAGGACATATTGGCATTAACTGCCATCATATTTGATGGTCTACTTACTCAAATCTTCTAGTACAGATAGTAATATTGCATG
This sequence comes from Agapornis roseicollis, assembly GCA_002631895.1. Lineage (NCBI taxonomy): Eukaryota > Metazoa > Chordata > Aves > Psittaciformes > Psittacidae > Agapornis > Agapornis roseicollis. Next base: position 220,109 of record NDXB01012174.1, read on the forward strand.
TCAGCAAATTCTGGAGAGTTCTTCTATTTGTATTGGCTGAAAAAATTCTTTGAAAAAGCATTTGGGTAAGAATTATTTGAAATATATAGTAATGACATTAACATAAATCCTCTGAATGATGTTATCATAAATTATTTTCCACACTTTTCTGAATGTCTTTAAAAGGCTGATTGTTCCTCCGCTATGGTATTGTTTTCAGCACACACTATTACTTAAAAGGAAACAGTTTAAAGAATCTACCAGCAACAGCTACATCTTTTTGTTGTTACATTTGCTGCTTGTTTGCATTACCCCTCAGGTATATTTATTAGGTAGAAAATTTATAGCATGTGTTTCTCAAACAAGTGTTTGAGAAAAATGTCTGTCTCATAGCAGTACTCAAAAATAAAAGACCATGAAATATAATAGCAATGAAGAAGGTCATAATACTTGTTCTACTCTTCTAGAATGCATAGTAAATCTTTTGACATGCCTTCCCATTCTGCTTTTTTTTCTGTGCAACAACCTTTATAATTATTGTTAATTGCATTGTAACATATTCATTAGCTTCAGTCCTTTAGTGAACTACAGTATTTGTAACACTGAAATCCCATTTTTGAGTATTTTTTTTTCTTTGCTATTTCCGTATTGGTGCTTGAATTTTTATTTTTTTTTTCCTTATTTAATCTTTCCTAGACAGTATGTTCCTTTGGGGAGTTTGGTTTTGGTTTTGTTTTTTCATTTCTTATTTCAGCCATCAACAAATTGTTTCTTGTTCTTTAGAATGTAAACTTACTTCTTCTCTAAATTTTACCCCTTTTCATGCCTGAGTTATTAGCTGACATGTTTATTTTCCAGACCAGCTTTTAAAATTTGTTTTCCTTCCTTTAATTTATAAATGATATAATCAATTATTTATACATTATTTTCCTAGTGAGTCCTAGGTGGAATATTTGATTGTCCTCAGATAAGTCATGCTACAAACAAAGCTCTCTAGGGCAGCTGACACCAGTTAGCCCAGCCAGTTTTTAACCTCTCCTGAGCTTTGACATGTCTAAGGACAGCCAACAACTGCCTGAATATTGTATTGCTCAGTGAATGAAACTAATGCTTTGTACAAGCCAATTTGCCTTGCATTGTTTTGCCTTTTCCATATGCATCCAGGAGATAGCCTGGGCAAAAAAGTCTGACTATGAGAGAGAAATACAATCTAACTTCAGCTGTGTGGTAACATTCCCTCAACATGGCCCAGCAGCCATAATTCGACAGGGGTCTAATAATCACATTGACATTCACACCGCCTGGTTAAAATTTGAATGGTGTCCACACAGAACTTGTCCAGTTTTTTCCAGGCAGACCTATATATGAAAGTACTTACGTATTCTGAAGTACAAGCCTTTTGCATTGTTACTAATAATGTCCCATAGCTGTTAATTTTTTAACTGAGGAACTAGTTTTATGAGTAGATGACATACTGTCTTCTAGGCTCTAATTAAAACTTATTTTTGGTCCTTAGGTGTAATGTCTATTCTTCTGAGATGAGCTCTTAATTAATGCACAGAGATCCTGAAAGTCCCACCTCTCAACAGTAATGATTGACGTTCAAGGATACATAAATTACACTAATTGAGCTTTCCATTTATACAGTTTTCTGCAGCCAACTCATCAGAAAAGGTAGGAGAACAAACCAGCATAAGAATGGTTATTTTTCTGTCGTGTATTTTCCTGATGAGGAAAGTCTTGTAGAACTAGTGAGCAGTTATTACAAGTGTCAATTCTTCAGGTTTCAGATGTAACATTTGCTTTACTATGAAAATCAGCATTTTTAATTCTATAATATACAGTTGAATAATGAGACAGTATTCACTATTGAAAAACAAGCATACCTGACAAGTCTGTGCTCTAGTTTGTTACTAGTGTTGCATAGCAATAGAGACTTTCTGAACAAAAGTTGTTTGGTAAGGAAATTAGATACTTCACAGTGCAAGTAGTGCAAAACAGTCTGTAAAATGTTCTCTTAATTCCAACCCACAGTCGGAAGCAGTGACTTTCTAGTATTTGTTAAGCAGTCATTTATTTCTAGGATTCAATTTAGCATTTAGTTTAACTGTATTATTCTGGAGTCAGTTAAGGTGAAGTCACTGAATAAAGTCTAACGTTCTCATTGATGCTGAAGTCTATTGGAACAAAAAATACTGAAAAGAACATGGTTGATGGAGGGGAACAAGGTGCACTAGAATGTATCAGAGAGAGATTTAGCAGATGAATTTCATTGCAAATGGTATATACGAAGTACTACAAGCATCCAATGGAAAGAAAAAAAACAAAAACAAAAACAAAAAAAAAAAAACAACCAAACAACAAACCTGGAAATGAGGCCAAAAGTAAAGATTTATCTATGTTTAAAACAGTAATCCAGGTTACAATAATATCTTATTTGGTCTTGGAAATCAGTTTTTATCTGACCTGTTTTATTTGACTGTCTAGGTAACAGAACACTTGTAAATGAACTTATTTATTCCTTATTTATAATTTTAATTTCTGGTGAATTATAACAAATTTCAGTGAAAATGGAGCTCTTGAGATAGACATTAGACTTTCATGACAGAAATTGGTCCAGTTTCAGTGTTTGTTTTAAACTTATCTGGCATCTGTACTCTTTTCTAGAAATAGGAAGCATTCACAATATGGGAGGAAAAAAAACCTAAACATATTTGAGATGATATTTCAGGATTATAGAAATGGAATAGAAACAGATCTAGCTGTTTGTATGTAGATGAAAAGTGAATAGATCTATGGGAAAGATGTAAACATAGGTATATGTGTGGGCTAGTGACTGTTTAACTGCTGAGACGTTTTACTCTTCAACTGAAGTACGAAGGCTATAGAGAAATGTATTGAAAGGAAATCTAAACCCAGGACTGCATAAGGCAGGTGCTGGACAGAGGGAGGTCCCATCAAAGCAGTACACTGCCTTTGTAACATCCCCTTTGTGTCCAACAAGGTTATGAATTTCCTATGCAAGACTACAGAAGCAAGCAAACTGGGAGTACAGGAGCAGAGTGACTTAGAGTCCAGGTCTTTGTATTTCTTCCAATAAAAATACGAGGACAAAATGGAACAAGGCTTAAATTTAGAATTAGAAGAACAGTGATATAAGTGGAGGCTAGGGAAAAAAAGGGAAATGAAATGTAGAAAAAGTGGCTTTTGTAAATGCCCTTCATATCTGAAATAACTTCATACTTTTAGGACTAGTGCAAAACTATTACTTTGGGTTTGTTTGGGTTTTTTTATGAGAATGTAATTTCATCTTCCTTGTCATATAATTTTTGTCCAAAGCAACCCATTGCAAAATTTTATGTTGCATGAATAGAGGCATAACAGGTATTAAGTAATTTTTTCTCTTTCTTGCTGGGCACATGGAAAGAACATGCACTTTAATTTGGTTACTTTGGGAAAAGTGAACTGTTTAAAACCCAAATGGTTTGGTAGAACCAAAATGGTTTAATTTGTTAAGAAGAACAAAGATGCTTCTGTACAACATTATACAGCCACTGTCTGTCAAGGTTTACTTTATTATCATACGTTCAGAATCTGTGTTTTTTATACTTCTGAAATGGCAAAAGCTCACTGTAAGTTTCATAGGCTGTATATATGTGGAAATATCTAGTAATAGGAAGCATATGCATACACTGAGTATTGACAGCTGTTTCTTACTGTACTTAAAATGTATTTTGTGCTAATTCAAAATAATAATTTTAGCTATAGTACCAGCTTTGAAGACCATAGCAAATGTCGGTTAAACTGAGGCCAATGTTTTCCTCTTGCTTATGATAATCAATTAGACATTAATGATAGGCATTTCATTTTGAATAGTTGCAACAATAAATTATTCTCAGGGTAACATGATGGAGCCTAGTCGCCTTTGGCTTTTGGAACCAGTAAAATAACAGAACATCAGTCAGGTTAATAAAGTGTGCCCTTATTACACATTCTGCATCTGTACCTGAACTGCCAGCATATGATCAAAGACTGCAGCTGTTTCGGTTGTATCACAGTCACATCATAGGCATTTTATAGCAGAGAGAGAGTTCCAGGGACAACCCAGTCACCTTGCAGACATAGAGAGTTCAGTGGAACCTCATTAAGTTGCACCTTGGTATTATATGAAACTGGTAGGTCATCTATTAGGTATCATATATATAATTTCTGGGTAAAAATTGTTTTGTGTGCATTTTGTAGGCATTGCCTTTATGTTCTACCAAGTAATCCAGGATTTGTTCACACAGAACTTCATAGTTCCATGCTTGCTTATTTTAATTTTGAATTTGTAGTTGCCAAAAGTAAAAGATTACTAATAGCCTAATGGCTGTTTTGTATTGTATGTTTTCAGGTTATGAAAAAACATTAATAAACTATCTAATATTAGTTAAAATACTTATAATGTAAGCTGGAATATAAAAATGTGTTTTCATAGCTGTTGACACATATTTCCATTTCACCTTGTGGACAAATGGTTCCCTGAAATCTTCCCTGAAGATTTGCCATTGGCATTTACAAATGTAGAATTTCACCTAGTCATTTTTTAGTCATAATCAGATGTGTTTTAATAACAACAGATTACCTTTTCCATATTGTCACTTTTCAGTATGAAAAATACTAGGGAGAGATCTTATTAAGAAAGTGATTCGAGGAGTAATTCCTGAGAAATGTGTTGTAAGAATTGATTAATGTCGAACACAGATTAGTTAATATTGCAACAAAATTAAACTGTTATCTTCTTTGGGATTTTAAGGACAGTATAAGCTCACCTTTTTTGTTGATTTAGTTTCACTTAGAATTCACTGTGTTAGTATATCTTTACCATTTAGGTAGCTAAGCAGTACAACAAAATACAGGCAGACAACTAATCTGATAGTTGAATCTTAGTATTTTGCTAATTTTGCAGGAATTGCAGAGCAAAAAGCCCAATTTTACTTGAGAAACAGGTCTAAAAAAAATACACCTTTGTTTTCTTAGCTACTGTTCCTAAACATATTCTTCACACTTCACAGTTAAGGAAAAATATGTGTATTTGTCCTGGTATTTTCTAGTGCATGTACAAAAAAGAATAAGTTGTAAAACTAAAATATGTTAGGTGGGATAATAATCTATTATGGTAACAGTCAAATTGCTTGTCATGTCATGAAGGGTTATGCTTTAATTAAGCAGCAAGGCATGACAGGGTGTGAATTACAATGTAATAATTCTTGTCTAGTGTATTGTTAGGCAAAAGGCCAAAGGCCTAGTGCCAGTGAGTTCTGCAGGAATGAATTATTATGCTATAATTTAAACAATGCAGTATCATGTTGAAATAACTGCAAAATATTAAATTTTAAAGAAATGAAAAATTATAGTTTTTATATATACCTAATTACTCCCCCCATAAACTACTTTGTTGCTAAGACTGTCACAGAAAAGAAAGATTTCTACTTACTATTAGATTTAGGTTTAGGTGGCAATTAACCTCCAAAGACCATTGGGTTTAAAGATCTGAAGTATACTGTTTTAATACCATTTTTCCCAAAATAAACAAAGACAGATATACATCTCTGAGGAACAATACTCCATAAATTCTTTCTTTTCATTGAACAGAACTAGTGTACAACTCTTACAGATCTTTGTGAAACTCCTCATACCTGGGAGCTTCTTATCTAGAGGAGGCTTTGCTGTTACCTTTATCTTTTGAAAGCACAATTTTTCTTCTTCCCATTCAGAAGAGACACATCATTTATAAAGTCCTTCAAATTTATCAATTTATCTCTCATAATAATTGTTTTTAAAAATTGAAGTGTTCATGGTTGGTTGGTTGTTGTTTTTTTTCCCCTGGTCATCAAAGGAGAAGTTAACAGGAAGATAAAACCACGGGATTCTGAGAGGTCCTGTTATATTTTTCATCTACAAAGCATAAAATCAAAGATACTAAATAATTGTAAATGTTAAAAAAAGTGATGAGCTCCGATATTTTTTATTGGTTATATGATACAGGTATAGCAAAACCTATGTAGTCAAGTCTTAAAATGCATGATGTTTACCGCTACTAAGAAATCATACCTTACTATACATTTTGTGAAGTTATTTCACATTCTACATGTATGACTGAAAAAGGTTCAGCAGGTTCCATTCCTTAATTGACATCTGTGTGCAATTTCCTGTTTGAAAGGAATTAGAAGCCTTGTCCACTGGTACATTTATTTGTAGCTAAGCACCAATCAGGTTAGTGGTCTCAAAAGCAAAAAAAAAAAACCCAACAAACCAACCAACAACAAACCTCAAACAAAGCTATTTTTTAGCTGTACAATTCAATAGATTTGGGTTTTCTCTCATTATTTTACCTTGCTTTTTTGGCAGTGGTGTAAATCAGTATAGCTTTAAGAAGCCACAGACATGCTGTACAGTATCACTCCAATCTAAAGGGGGTTTTGTTGCATTTTCATGTTCAATCTGAGGCTTTCTATTGTCCAATGTGCCGTTGAAAGTCAGATATGGGATCAATTTGCAAGTTTCTGTTTGACTTCTTAGTTGATGAAAGCTTTCTGTCCTTATGTAAAACCAGTAGTATAGATCACATTGCAATTAATATACTACTTCTCAGTGTTGTAATATTTACTATGGTAATGCTAGCGAAGAATTTTTAATTATTATTTATTTGTTTTTATATCTCTTGTATACCTGCAAGCCTCATGTAAGAAAGGGGTTAGTTTTTAGGTCGGTGCACGAATAAAGAGACTTTTTTTTTTTTCCCATAACACTTGAATTACAAATAAATTTGCCTTCAAAGGATTTTTTGTACACTGAGAAAATCTGTCACTATGACAAAGTTCACAGGAGGAAACAATTGGTTTTGTTTTTACAATAGTTGAGTAGCTTCCTTTTCTTCCTAAGCACAATTCATCAAAGCTAAAATATTTTACACCTCTGATATGGTTTTCCACAGCCAGCTGAGGAATTTTCTTTTGGTTTCATAATGATTAAGAGGGCATTTCTACTTGTTAGCTTTCAGCAAAGGGTTGTCTTTAATCTGGGACTGCAGCCTAGATAAGTGGTCACAGCAATTATTCAGTAATAAGGCATTTTTAATGTCTGTACCTCCTATAAACTGATGTTTTGACTTACTTTCTCCATTTCTCTAATATACAAATTTGTATAAATACTGCATAACTTTAGAAGAAAAATAAAGCAGCAATAAAAATGTTCAGGGCAAAGGATAATAAACTGCAAATGGAAGCTTCTGGTTTTTGAAATAGTAATGCTTTAGTGATTTGATTAGCAATGACATATTATATGACAAAAGAAGAAAAAGGATTTAGAAATGGAAACTAAAAATAGTTGTGTCATAATTTAATAACCTGGCAGATTTTATTCCATCTGTTAGGAAGAGTTTGAAAGCCATTTCCTGCTGCCACTCACACCGCAGAAGCTGCAGAGTTCAGAGATGGAATCAAATACCTGATGTGAAAATCTGCTGTTATGATTCATATCCAAAGATTCATATCAATGTCCTTGCCTAGAATATTGTGTAGGGCTATTAAAAAAAAAAAAAAAAAAAAAAAAAAAAAAAAAATTTAAAATTTTAAGTTTATTTTTTTNAAAAAAAAAAAAAAAAAAAAAAAAAAAAAAAAAAAAAAAAAAAAAAAAAATTTAAAAAAAAAAAAAAAAAAAAAAAAAAAAAAAAAAAAAAGATGAATCTTAAAGTTTAGGTTTATTATTTATCTCACTGTGCATTCACAATGTAGAGGGAAAAGGACTAAAAATACTCATCCATTTCAGTTTGTGAAAATTGTTGAAGCTATTCTGTGTGACTGAACAACTCAGGAAACCAGATTTCTCAGATAGGTGGTCCATTGTTCAAATTTCATGAACTTACATTCAGGGTGACAGTACAGTGGAAGTGATTTGACCTCTATCCCTATACAGCATTCATAAGTGAACTGGGGGAAGAGAACTTCAAGTCTGATTATGTGGACAGAAGGTATGAAGGAACATGTATAGTGTAAAGCTCTAGCTGATGAGCTGGCCTTCTTACCCACCAGAAATAAGTGCTGGCACGTGCTGTGTTCTGGTGAGGGGTTAACTGCAGCAACTCTCATGTATCTGTATACAGCTGGTAGGGTACTATATTTGGTTATTTCCAGATGAAACTTTACAGGTGTGTGATAGGTTTAAGAAAATGTAAGGTAGTTTATGTCTTTAATAATAGAAAATATGTAACACTCCTGGTAATGTTCATCTAGACGACAGTGTCAGAAATAATAGCTTCTCTTCACTGGTTGAGTAAGAATGTAACTTAGAATTGGACATAGGCGTTTTTTTGAAACATGTCTTTTTTTGTCTTTTTTATTTTTGTCTTTTTTTTGTCTTTTTTTTTCTTTTTAGATAAGTGTGTTTATATCTGAAAATGTAAAAATAATCTCCCTTCCCATTAGATAAAATTTTCATTAAAAATTAAAAACCTTATGTAATGTGCTTTTCACCCATTCACACATTCACGCGCTTTTTGCAACTTTTAAAATGCTCTAAATCACTTGTTAAAAAATAAAATGAAATGGTTAATTTTAATCACAAGCAGTATGAGCAATTGTAGCTGTGACGGTGTTCTTTTCTATATTCGACTTTTAAAAAATGTCATCACTGATTTGTTAGGAGCCTTTTCAGGTGTGTGATGGAAGTGGCATGATTACTTGCTATGTCCTGAGCCCTAATGAGAGGCCACTTAGTGTTATATTGGCTGCTGGTTCTATAGGATGGGCATTTGCTTAGATATTTTCAGAACTGGGCTAGAAAAGGGATATAAGGCTATAAATCCTTGCTCAACATTATCAATCCACCAAGCTGTCAGGATATACTTGTTTCCTGCCCAGTCCATGTGAAACAAATGTGGTGTTTACAAATACAGATCAATTCACATAGCAGTGTTAATGATTTCAAAAGCATTAGAAAATCTCTCATTGTAAAATTTCACACTAGCATCTTTTATCAGGCCTAAGATTAGCTTTATAGAGTAATTAAAATTTAATAATACTAGATTACCTTGCTAAAGCTAAGCTCACTGTGGGTTACTACATTTTTATATTGAAATCAAATTTCTTTGTCCCAGTAAATACACCTTGGATTTAATAAAACCAGCTCAAGCAAATAGATTTGTTAATGTTCAAAATGTGATTTGTGTGTTATCTGATCTTCTGGAGAAGGATGTGTAGCATTTGGTGTAAGCAAAAGCACTGGATGAATGACCCATGTGCCCTTCAGAATATAGGCTGCAGTCTCAAAAAGTTAAATCTTAAGCCAGCATGAAGTTTTCCTTATGGAACAGCAAAGTTGATACAGTTTTGTTTTATAGATCAGGCATATATGAAGTTTTAATTAATTGGTACTTATTTGTAGGAAGCAGGTTTATGTTTAACCTTTCCTTTGAGCAAGGGTTATTCTAAGTGTTCCTTCCCTCAGCTTTTGACTCTGCATTAACACTGGGCCAGGTATACCATAATGATACAGTATTTACCTATGTCACTTTAATTTGGCATAAACAACTGGATCTCAAATACGGCTGGTTTGCATACATGTCTACATTATAATGATTGCTAGAAAGAAATACCAAGAAATTCACAACTGAATAGCTATCAATACCGGGAATTCATAAAAATAAAAGTAGTCTTCAAGAAAAATATTCCTAATGATGCAAAAGTTATGAAAATTAAGAAATTACCTCAAGCATTGCATGAGTTTTATTTACCTAATATTTCTAGTTGCTTTCAATTGTGTATTAAATGGTTGATCAGCTCAAATCAGACTTCAGCCTTTTCATTTATAAAGCCAGGATTTTTGAGATCTGTAACTGTGTGCTGTACACCCCAAGGTGGCTTGAACAGCCAATAGGAGTAATAGAGGTGATTAAACCTTGTCACAGGGGTTAGATGTCGTGCTTTCTTCCTACATGACAGGCTGTGACAGTCAAACACCACTGAAGCAGAACAAACGACTGTGGCAGTTTGCTGCAAGCAGTGCTACTGTCCCCACTCCCACTAGAAAGCTAAATGCTAGGTATTCAGCTCAGGGAATTTCAAATAGACCATGCAAATTCCAGTTTCAAAAATTTCCCTGCAAATAAGTAGTGACATGCATTAACTGCAGAGTGATTGTGTTGTTCTGTGAGTGATTGTCCACTGTCTGACACTGGCCATGATCATAGTTTATGAGTGACACTGATCCATTTACATCTGTGCTTAGCTGATCTTGTTATAGAAAATCTGCCTTCATTTGAGAGAGCTGGTGTACTAATGTAATGAAAATGAAGGTTATCGTTGCTCTTTAATGCTGGCACTTGTTTGTCACTCTGAATAGCTGCACACAGGATGCTACTAGAACCATGTACCTGACTGAGCCTGGGATAATATCTTGTACATTCAGATACACAAGCTTTCATTCCTGAATAAAAGGGACTGGCTTTATGAAGATTATGAAAGGGTGAACTCTGCATTTTTAACAGGTTCCTCAAAAGGCAAAAATTAACCAAGAGAATGCACACAAATTTGGTCTTTTCAGTTACAACATTCCAGGCTTTTGTAACACAACAGGACAGACAGATTTTCAGGAATAGGAAACTAAGAAACTTAGTAGTCTGCATAAGGGAGTGGTGTATTACAAATATCTTGGGTTTTCATTTTAAGTTGAATTTAAACAGAGCTCCTAACCCAAAAGAGCAGCAGTACCATAGGCCTACATATGTGTGTATTTAAATACATAAAGGAAGGTAGAAGGGGGTTGGAAAAAGATCAAGAGAACCTCTAAGATGTCGTAGGAAAGACAATACAGATAAGAGTATTTTCATTATTTCAATATACATCTTTTCTAACTAAAGACATATTTCTAAGTAGAGAAATGTGCTTAGATTTCTTACTGTTTTCAGATAAACTAAGTAATTCTGGCTTGAAATGTTCAAGCTGTTTGTTGGTATTAGCAATAACATTAGATGAAATTCTGTCACCTAGCTATGGGTAGTTAAGGAATGTTAGGGCAATGTAGTTGAGCTGGCACTGAAAGATGTTCCTTCTGGAAGGACAAGGCCCTTGTTTTGCACTTATTTACTCAAAATTAATCCCAAATTTTCCAGTTCTTCTCAGAACATAGTTTAATCTTGCAAGGCATATTTTTCTAATTGTACTAGTCTTTCCTAAAAAGATAGATAGCAATTAGTTTTTAAACATTAATTTTTCAGCACACTTTTTTTATTTCTACTAGCTATGGGTATTGAATATGTAAAGCTTTACATGTTTGTCCCATTTTCACATATATTCACTTTGTGACTCCCCAAACTGGGGCCTCTCAATTTTGAAATCAATTAATGAAAATCCTGCCTTATTAAGGCAAAAATCACCAAAGCTTATCTTAGATCTGGTCAAGTACATTCATTCTCGGTGAGCTTCCCTTGCACTGCCAGGCATGTTGCCTTCTGACAACTCCTGAACTCTGCTCTTCCAGTCTACCCAAAGCAGTAGATGTTATAATAATGTTTACTGGTTGATATACTGGTATGGCACTCTACCTTTTTAGTACAGGGCATCTTTTTCAGTCTGTTCTCCCTCCAGCAAATTATATAAGGCTTTTCACAGATGAGATCTGTACTGAAATACAGTTTCAGTTGCTTGGACATACCTGTCCTTTCCTCAGCCTTTTAATGCCCTTGCTCCGGATAGGAATTGAGACATGCTGAGAGGGAAGGATTTGTAGGCAAAAATGCCTGAGAAACTTTATAGGGAGTATTGTTTCCATCTGGTGAACATTGTGTGGTTCGCCAGAGAAAGCCTCAGATCCATCTGTCTTTTCTGGGTACGTCAGAAGAGGTTGCTGTCTAATAAATACTACCAGTGTTGTGGACATAACTGGGAGTGGTTATGAAACGAAGCAGGACTTTCACTGAGCAGCAGGAAATCAGAAGTATCCTTTTGGAACACCTCAGCTGCCAGTGTCATTTCTTCTCACTTCTCTTCCCAGATTTTTTGCCAATCCTCAAAGGATTGGCCAGGGGATGTTATAATCCAGTTAATGGGTGTCACTGAGCTAGGACTTTGGCCTTGTAATTCAGAACAAGGGCTTACAAGACAGGAGGGAAAATGATAGTTGCCTCAAAAATTGCACTCAGATTAAAAAAAAAAATTAATGCCAATCTCAAAAGACTAATTGGTCTGCTTTGTAATTTCTGTCCATGACGTTGTTACCTAAAATGTAAGATTTAGCTACTTGAGAGCCATTCTAAAAATACAGACATAAGCATTCTATTGGAATAAAAGAAGCCTCTTCTGCTCAAATACCAATAAGGAGTATTTTCACAGAGGAGTGTAATTTCTTTTAAAAGCTGACATTTTTAAGCAAAAAAAGCTAGAGGAGGTGATGTCAGTATCAATTTTAAATAGTTTTTAATTAGTAAAAATAAGCTTAATAAAAATGACAGCAGTTGAGTACAGAGTAAGCATGTTTAGAAAGCTACTCAGCAGTTTGTTTAAAGTCAGTCATTAAAGTCATGATTTAGATGTTCTGTCTTCCTTACCCACCACACAAGCAGTTAATACAAAACACCCAGTTTTACTGTTATGAAAGAAAATATATATATTTTTCAAAGAGCTGTAAATTATTTTGTGCTGGAAACATCCATTTTCTTGCCTCCATCACTGCCAACTCCCACTGTTTTCTTTGATATATGATTTGCAGACTATTATTGTTATTTATGTGTTTTACAGTTACTATGAATGACCCCTCCCCTTCCTCAGCCCTGAGCCACAAATCTGAAATGAATAAATGCTGTTTACTGTGACAGTCTGCCTTTTGTCTGTGGAGCAATGACAAACTACACCACTGACAGCCAGTTGCTGTTTTTAAGTACTGCTCTTGAGCTCAGTCTTCAGTACCCAACAGACAGCCTGGAATAAAATAAGTGCAAATGTATTACATTTGTTTAGCATGCCATGACACAAATTTCCAATACATTGAGCAAACAAAAAGAATGAATTGCATAAGCAAGATAGATTTTAGTTACCTACATTTCATTGAGATTCATACAACTGTGGTCATATCAAAATTAATACATTAATGCTTTTTAGTATTAATGATTTTGATACTTATGCAGAGAATTGCCTTCTGCCTGGACTTAAGTGAAGGAAGATAACTAAAGGGAGCCGTTTTAATTATATGTGATATCTAAGAGCATTTCTGTTCACTCCATCTGAGCACTTCAACAGAGCTAAGGCAGCATGGAATGACTTGATGAATTTCATGAATGTCTTCTGACCTGCACCTAGTCAGTTTTTAAGGTACATTAGAAAGACCTGCTTAATATCTAATTGCATGTAGCAGAGCATATTTAGTAAGTAAATCAGTTCTTATATTTTGACTAGACCCTGGATTCAGGCTAAATGCAAACTTATAAATATGCCCAGGTATTTATTTGATGTAATTTTCTTTAAATCAGAATTTGCATAAAAATGTAGCATTTCTTCCTGAAACCAGCTGCTATCTTTTTGCTATGCCTCTTCCTCCTCTTATACACACCTGGCTGGTGTGTTTGTGTGCATGTACATATACACATGCAAGCATATGACAATGTTAATTTATAACCTTTTTTAATGTATTTATGCATGTTTATGTACATAAATGAGTACTGCACAGTTTTATTTACTTAACTATCTAAACACAACATCACAAAGGATTTTCTGGAATTTGTATTATTATGATAGAATATTGTTCTACTTTTAATAATGGAAGAACAATGTCTGATATTAAATCTTTATTCAGTGTGTAATGCTGCACACATCCAGTATCTGACCAAAAAGAAAGGTTTTTCCTGAAATACATGCAGTATACTGATCAGTATAGGTCTTTTAAAATTCCTTACTTTGTCTGTGGTGCCTGAAATTTATTTTTTCTTTTCTCTATTTAAAGATAATGCAGCAAATACAAGCAAGTTCCAAGTGTGCATTGGCACTGACAGCGGGTAGAAAATACATTTCATTAAAAAGTCTTTCTTGGATCTACCTACAATTTGAGCCATTAAAATCTGCAGTTATTTTTTTCATTCATATCTCAGATGGATAATTTGCCTTATGCTCTTCAACTACCTGTATCTCCTCATTTATTGTCTTCTTTTCTTCTTTAATTTTCCCTTTGAAGTCTCCAGTACCTGTTTTATTTCTTAGACATCGCATTTTCCTCCTTGCAGATACACCTGGATGCATTCTCAGTATAGTTTTCCATCTGTTAAAAAAAGGGATTTATTGTTTTCATTTTTATATACAAATTAAAGCCATGAAGTAAGACAGAGGATAGCTGCAGACCTCAAAGATTCCTGCAACGGAGTAATTTCTTCCGTATTGCAGTCTTTACACTAATAGACAAAGAAAACCCTTGAAGAAAATGCATGAACTAATATAGTTTATTTGTATACTGATTAATATAAATATAAAATGATAGTTCACCTATGGGTCCAGCAAAGGAAATCAGTATTCCTGTATGTTTGAAAGAACTGGTTTGTGAGAACTTTTCTGAGGGTAAAATATGGTAAAGTGCATTAAAAATAGTGCGGCAATATAAGCAGGAAAATACTCATCTAACTGGCAGGAAGTGGGCCTAGTATGTTTTGTGCGGTCAAGAAGTCAGAGTTGCAATTAGGTTTCCTTCCCAAAGGCTCAATCCACAATAAACTCAAAAGAAATACTCTTCTAATTCCAGTCGTTCTACCTTAGCAGTTTTTTATGGTGTTGGACAGCATGAAATTAATGAGTGAATCACACAGCACGATACATGAAATCAAGAACAGGTATATACATTCAGTAAAAGCTGATTTGGCATTCTCAGCTAGGTATTCTAATCCAATAGAGAACATTTCATCTCATGTGTTGCCTCCTGTCTGTCAGGCACATTGCTATTTGAACAAACATCATTGTGCTCATGCATACAGCTTAAGTATACTTCCTAAAGACATAAAATGTGATATAGCTATTTCAGATAATATCTAGGTTATGGACATTATCTAGCTCTAATAATCTACTCAGCATCAGTACAGCTATCCAAACATTAATAAGTTCCTTTTGAATCTGGAGATTAGTTAATCTTTCATGTCAGTTTTTCACAGCTGTATATTGATTGATTTATTTTTCACTTTGACAATGAATTTTACTAAGATGATTAAAGAAAATCTCATCATTAGGTTTTTCCTGTGTATTATAAATGAAAGTTATAGTTGAAAACAACACAAGGACAATGGATTATCTCTTAAAACCTTAACACAAAGCATGTCACAACCACTGCTTATGATATTTAAGATGAAAATCTAAATGCACATTTTCAAAATTAAGGTGGTCTTTAGTGCTATTTGAATGTATACAGAGAGATTGATAAATACTAATAAAAAGGTCAGTAAATTATATACAACAGTTGCTTTACTGATCTAGGCTAGAGATGAGACTTCTTGCTTGCTGGGAACTTCTGATATCAGTTACAAAGACTCCAAAAAATAAATATTTTGACTGCAATATAAACTGCCCAAATATAAGCTTTCATCAGGAGTGTAACAGTGATTTCTAACTATCAGGCTTTAACTTCCTAATGTGATTTTACACATTGTAATCTTTGTAGATATGTGTCATATGAACAAAAAAAATTTACTTCAGTTATAATGATCTGATTATCTTTGCTATTTCTCAAACCTATGGCGAATGTGCAGTTTCATATATATTGAATATCTTTAACTAACTTGAAACAAGCTACAATGGTGAAGCTATCATTCAACAGAAGTCTTTCTCATGCTTGCAAAACTGTTCATTTAGGGTAGTTGTAGTCACTTGCTGAATAGTAGTCCAAGGTGATTTTCCTTCAAAAGCAGGATGGTCAAGGTCCCTTCATTACAAAAAAGCTGTGTGTCTTCCCTAAAACTGGGGAAGTTTTCTTGCTCAACCATTCCAGCTGCAAAAGCCATAGCTATTTGTATTCAGCCCTCCTCAGCTTCTTCTTTTCCCTCTGTAGTTTAATTCATTGCAGAACTGGATGGAATGGGATCAATGCATGAATCCTATTTCAAGTGACAATACATTAATTTAAAAATAGGAATATACAGCCATTTTGACAACCTAGATTTGGTATTCTAATCTAATAGAAAAGCTTTCATGCACTTACATTGCCTCTTGGCAGCCTAAACAAATCTCCATCTGTGAGAATAGTACTATACTGATCATACAACTATGCTGTTTACTCTTCTATTTGAATATATAAAGCAGGTTTTCAAATATAAATATATTTCTCTTCCTTTAAGTTTCCTTGGGCCCTGGGGTCACTCGAGAGATAAAACGGGAGCAGGGACAATGAAACTGTGAGATGATCAGTAAAGAGTCTAAAAGTTCAGACCCCTTACAGTAACAGACCAGTAATCATAAAATCGTTTTCCTAAAGTACTCATTCAAACCACCCATAAAGGTAGACCACATTGGCATTCACCATTACAAATTTTGCTGAATATTTTTTACCCTTTTTTCTTCCTTTTTTTTTTTTTTTTTGGCTACTGTCGTAAGTATTCAAGGAGTGCTACTCTGTGCCTCACATACACAGATTTTACTGGAACTTTAGTGTGCAAATCAACAACCAACAGCAGCTGAAATGCAGGCATAGGATTTGACTTGTGACTACTAGTCAGTCTAATTTTGCTGCAAAGTTGCCTTAGGTAACACATCAGGAGCTCACAGAACAAGGAAGCACCTTCTGAACTGAATGTGACTATAATTAATACAGTCACCAAAATGACATACAAAGGAATCTCCTACACCATTTCTTATGTCAGTTTGATTCCTATCTTAATCTGTAAAGAACTTTACTATATCAAGTCCGAACTATCACAGAAGAAAGAAGAAAAGGAAAAAAAAAAAAAAGCAGCAAAGCCAAAACCTCAGACAAGCTGCCATTTCATAGACTGAAAAGCAAAATGAAGCAAAGATCTCTGAAGTCTTATAAAGTTTGCCAGAGATACTTTGTTACCAGTTAATTTTACATACAGAACATCAGAAACCATTGTGAAAGGCACCTATGCTTCTGGTTAAATTCATTGTCTGATTTGATAACACTGAGCATATGCAATTTGTATTAACTTCAACTGTAATGGGGGCTATAATTTATGTTTTTCAAAAGGATGTCTTACAGCTAAATACCTGAATTTCATTGATGTCAGTGGAAATTACTCACTAAATATTCTCAAAGACTTGCCAATTATTTTTCTGTGTTGTCAAGTCAATGCTTCCTGTGCCTTTACTACTAAGGAAAATTACAAAACCTAGGTCCACATGTGGTCATTAGAAAGTCAACCTCAGAAAATGCAATATTCTTTCTCTGATTAGTTTTTCATCAGCATAAGAAACCACAAAATATGTAAAACTTGTTTTTGCATTCCGGTACTGTCTTCCTAATGCTGGGGTGTTCTCCAAGCAATAGAGCAGTATAGAATTCCCAATACAAAGAGATTTACAAGTAAAAAATGAGGGATAAGAAGATTAGGGTATAAATGTCATTTTTGTAGAATATATAATGAAATCCCTATTAATATGTAGTCTTCACTATGAAGTTTCAGCATAGATCTCTCAGACTTTGCAGAGGATTTGAAAAATCTTTTTGGAGTAATTACATAAATATGCAAAGGAAATCTCTTAGTTTTCTTATGTTACCTGGCAGAAGCTAACTGAAAATAAGAAAAGAGAAGCCTGAAAGAAAGCTAAGCATTGCTGGTCTCCAAAATCTGTACTGCAGCTGGTGCTGCTAAAAACCTGGAATAGGACCAGTTCACTGAAGACAAAGAATTTGCCAGTCATGAAAGTTTATGTCAATTATCAAAGACTAAGGAGAAGTGTGAGGAAGACCAAAAGACCTGACACATCCAGGGAAACTATTCAACAGGTTCAACAGTGGCTGATGAAATTCATCCTCCCTAAGTGGGAAACAGCACACACTACAGTAAGTGAATTACAGTCTCCTTCATGTACTGAGGGACTCTGAATTAGATGTGGCCTCTCAGGACAAAGATCTAGGCATCACTGTAGACAGCTCAATGATGACATCTGCTTAAAATGTATCAGAGGTCAAAAAAGTGAATAATATTTAGGCTGTGTAGGGAATATTATGGAAAATGTTACAATGTTGCATAAATTGATGTACTTGCCTACTTTGACTGTTAAATTCCGTTTTGGTCAACTCTTTTGTGAAAGTTATGCAGCGAGGAAAAGTGAAGGTTATACAAGGGCATATATGTTTTCCTCCTGCTTAAAAGGGAGGAAATTAAAAAGAAATGTAATGTTCTGAATAGATATCAAAATCTCAACTAGATGTTCCCCTTTGTTCAATCTTAATAAAGAGATCAACTAGAGACATGTACTTTTATGAAATGTATGGTTGGTCTTAAGTATTTAGCGCTTTTTCTTTCTTTCAATTGAAGATTTGTGAGAGTGTTTAATTAAATGCAAAATGTCTAGGAATAAGAATTAAGCATTTAATAATTGCAGGAAAATACAGATAAAACTGAGACACTTCATGTTATAAAACATGATAACATCATCTATCGTTCCTAGAATTGCACCATTCCTGTGTGATGTTAGGCAGAGAGGAGAGTTAGGTATTTTTCCTAAATAACTACTGGTATTTTCCACTTTTAAATTCATGTTTCAAGATTTAAACAAACTCATCTTGTCTGTCCTCTGTTCTGAAATTCATTACATCAGGAAGGTTTTAGGGGGCAGGGGAGGCAATTAAAAAAAGCAGTTACTAAATATCCTTCTGTACTTTGGTAAGGCACCACAGTGTAGTGGAAGACTTTCACTCAGATAATGTTTATGTATGTTTTACCTTTTTGCAACAGAAGTTTTGTAAGAACTGATAGGTAGATGAGATGAACTTCTGAGGGTACTTCTCTTGGTCTGTATGCTGTGCAGGAATACTTTTCAGATTATGATGGCAGAGCCCTGTCTATTTAGAATGGACTAACACAAAAACCTGGCAGTTGAATGCTCCTGTAGAGCACTTTCCCAAATATAGTTTGCATGTAATGTAATGCCATTAGCTGATAGTAATTTAAGCTGCTTAGGACAGTGTGTGCATGTCTCAGTTGTATAGAATGAAGACTTTAAGAGACTAGAAATATTGTATAGTTATTGCAATGGTGGTTTGAGGAAAAGACAATTATCAAATGTTTTATTATGATGTGATAGGAAAAGAAGGTATTTAAAATGGGAGATACAGTTGCAGTTATCTGGGCAATTAAGCATCAGAACATGAAAGGGTGGAAAGAGGAAAAGGCCTGGAACCCATCTGTCCACCTTCACTGATTTTCTTTATTTCTAGTTTGTTGTTATTTTTCTTTTTATTCCTCCTATTTTCTTTAGTTAGGAATGTTGTTACTCTACAGAGATGAAGACATATTCATTCACTCTATTTTCTACACTCAGGATTTTTTAATACTTCTGTGTACAATAGTATTTCCCCCCCCCCCCCTTTTTTTTTTTTTTTCTTTTTTTTGTTTTTTTTCCCTTTATTTTTTTTTTT